>JAOANR010000005.1:14380051-14426099 GCA_030278955.1 Hygrophila difformis | reverse complement strand
CGGAATCCATTAATATGGATTCCCCACATCAGAATTAAATAAAGATGGAAGAAGGCCTTAGGATGCACAAGGAAAGCCCAACAAGCATGAATAGGCCCAAAACGGAGTTCGTCGGAAAAGTGGCCGGAAAGCAGCCGGAACCACCACTGGACGTCGGACATATTTTGTAATAGTATAGAAAATAAGAACGTGTGAAATTTGGCTAAGGCATTGAGACCAATTCGGTCTAGCCAATTCGGTCTAGACCGAATTGGCCTAAACCGAATTGCCCCATGCCTTAGAAAAATTGCCCACTCTCTCTCAATTCGGTATAACCCAATTCGGTCTAGACCGAATTGCTTTCTAGACCAAATTGCCTATACCGCATCAGTCAGCAATTATTTTTCCAAGACTCCCAATTTGGTCTATTGGCCAATTCAGTCTAAACCGAATTGCACCACATAAACCGAATTGCCCTCCGAATGTTATTATTATTATTATTATTACTTGTAATGTTTGTAAGTATCCAATTCGGTCTTATGACCAATTCGGTCTAAACCGAATTGATTCCTCCTAAACCGAATTAGGCCAATTTTGATGTATTTTTCATTTCTCTTGTTTCCCAAGGGGCTTGGCCTATATGTATATGACCTCCCCCTTCATTTGTAAACAACTTTGCTTAATATTGAAATCAATTCTCATATTTTCAAAGTTCACAACCGAGAGCACTCTTTCAAAAGTGTTCTCCCCCATCCGTGTTTGTCTTGAACTTATGTTCATTTCCCTCAAGCCATCAAGTTAGAAACTTGCTCGATGGATTGTCAATGAATGATGCACTTGAAGGAAGCCATTTGTCTTGAGCTTGACTCTCTTCCCTTGGCAAGTTCGGGTCCCCTTCATTCATAAGTTTCATTATCTTCTATTTTACAACTTAGTCTCATCTTCTTATATCATAATCATCCTTTTGTGCATGTTCTTGTTCTTCATCAATCTTCACACCCCTAGCCTACTAATCATCCTTTTACTTAACCCTAAAATTCAGACAACACTAATCCGGATATTGTCACGAAACAAGTTTCGATCTACGGCACTTGCTTTATGTGTTTTTTCTATGATCTATGATTGTTTGATGTCTTGTATCATTGAATTTATTGTTCTTGTTGTTTTTCTCATCTCTGCTTTTCTTATTTTATCCTATTCCTTGAGACTGTTTGTGACGGATCATCATCTTCATGAAAAGAGGGGGAGATTGTTGGTATATGTCTAACTTTTCATGCAGAGTCTTGAGGTTGTCAGCATGACACAACAACAACCGCTTGGCAGTTTGTGGAAGCCAAGTCATGCCCTTTTACTGCCGGGAGCCTTTGAAGACTGCAGGAGCTCATTGCTATTCATTGCTATATATATAGATTAGTCTTTAGGCAGTTAGGGGGCAACTTTATTCTGATTAGAAAATATCTTTGAGTGATTTTTGTTCTTCAAGTCATTAGAGTTCTAAGAATTGTATTTTTCGGTGTGACTTGAGTGAAGTTCATTGTATTCAATATTTTCGAGTTGTAACTCAAGAAAGTGTATTCTTGAGATAGTCTGGATAGATTCAAGAACATCAACAAGGAGCTGGGAAGATCAGGTTTGATTCTTCTCATTCACAGCAAGATTAGATGTTTAGGGGGAGTCTCAACACCTCTAGATCGAGTTGGTAGATTAGAGTCAGAAGTTTGTATTTTCTTGGTACTTGTTGAGTGAACGTAGCCTGGATTGGTATCCCCCGGACGTAGGACAGGAGGTCCGAACCGGGTCAACAAATCACCGTCTTCATCTTTACTTTTTCTGCATTCGTTTACATTCTACTGTAATTGTGTGTTGTTAATACTACTGGCTAACTACCGACTCAAGAATTGGGACCAAGATTCCTTTTGCACTTCCTCATCTTCTTGCTCTAGTTGAAGTTCAACCACAATACTATCTTTGGTCTCAACACCGCTTCGGAGTCCGACCAAGATTCAGATTTAGAAGAGGCATTATTATCTCCATGTTAAAATTTGTAGAACCATTTGTTTTCGTTTGCTTTAATGACCTCCACTCTCAACTAAAAACATAAAATAAAATAAAATAAAATAAAGCAACAAATCAACACCAAAGAATAAAGCTTGCTGAAAAAGAACCTAAGTTATAGTATAAAATTAATATTTATAACTTAATTATTTAGAATTCAACATAAATTTATATTAAAAATTAAATAAATTTTATTGCTAATCATTACATATCCCGCGACAATATTATTTAGTACTCCTCTGTTTTTTTTAAGGTTACATTTGCATAGTAATTACTATTCATTGAGTAGCTTTAATTCAAATCTTTAACACTATTATATAAGATAAAATATAGTCAAGAGAGATATTGTTGGATTCGTCTAATCGCATAGATTTAGAATATCAAATTTTTGTAATTTTTAATTTTATAAAATTTGAGATATTTAGCATTAAAAATGTGTATCGCATTGCGTGAAAACATGAAGTGTATCCGTAAAAAAAAAACGGAGGGAGTATTACCATTAATGAATGAAATAAATAATAATAATAAATAATACATTTCCCGAAATTAATAAATTAAAATATTTTGAACGAAACTCCCATCTTGAAAAAATATATTTTTTTACATTTTATTTTCAATTTAAGGGTTTTCATGAGTGGTAATAATAATATACGTAAGGATTTTGAACTGGGAGGTCGATTTAGCCATGTGGTTTCAATAATGGCTGGCGGGCAGTCAAAAAAAAAAAAAAAAAAAAAAAGAAGAAAGAAAAAAAAAGAAGGAAAATAGAATTATTGAAGGAAAATTGAAGGATAGCATGAAAAAAAAAGGGGGGGGGGGTACGAGATGAAATGCTCGAGCTGTGTCTAGAGGAGATATTCCTTAGGCAACAATTAACAAGGTAGTGTTGGGAGTTTGAAATTGAGTGTCCTGCATAACGTATCACATGGGTTGATTGAATTGAGGCCCGCTTGTGTCTGGTATGGTACTTAGAGAATTGTCAATTGGGATGCATGAGGCATCGGCCTTACAATACTTGTCTGAAGCTTTTTGTTGGAAAATGCATAGATGGTTCCATCCTTTTCAGTTGTTTTCAGTTGTTACCCACCACATTCTGCTACTCTCTTTTTCTCAGCCTGTTTTCTTGCTCTCAATCCTGTCCAGCCCCTTTTTATTCGATGCATTGGATTTGTTATTAAGACAGGGGAGATGTGAGATTGAAGTAAGTGTATAGAATGTCATAAATCTGTCACCTATGTGCTCCACTGGATTTTAAATTCGAAGGAGTTGCTGAGTTCTGGTATCTGTTGATAAAAAGATCCGGTGTAATTCCGCCACATGATGCTGCTGCTTCGGCCATCAGGATGAGCTTGGAACTGCTGTGGTATGTTGAGACGTGCTTGTTGTCCAAAATACATTGTATTTGGAGTTGATATAGTTACGGTATTGGCCATTTTAACATTCGTAAGTCGAAATACATTGTACTATGATTTGGCTTTGAAAAAATAAAGCAAATTTCCCTCAAAAAAAAAAAAATAATATACGTACTCTATTTGATTATTTTTTTATACATTTTTTATATTTGTTTATATAGGAAAGAGATAGGGTCTATTTGGTAATTATCTCTTAGTTGTTAACTGATTAAATGAGTAATAAATTAGTTAAAATTAGTTGTTTGACAATTTCAAGGCCAACCTTTTGCCTACGATAAGCTGAATTCCAAAATGCTGCCTTTCGCAGTGGTTTTGAAAGTGGCTGATTGAACATTGTTTTAAGTTGTTTTGTCGCTTTAAAAATGCTATTTTGTCTCACATTGTCTTACAAGGCCATAGAAATATAGATTATATAAAAAAAGTGGTTAATATTATTTGTAGTCCCACGAATTGAGTCACATTTAAAAAGAAATGGAATTTAATTCAAATATCAAAAAGAATTTAAATTCCATAAGCCCCGTGAAATCGAAATAATTTAATTAAATAAATTAGGGCATGAGAGCCGATAGTCGACGAATTCAAGATTTCGAATCCGAAATTAATTCAAGTTCGGAATGAATTTAAAAATAAGAATTTATAGCCCGAGAGTAGCCCGAATATTTACGCACAAGAACGTAGAAGGATAGAAGCCCAAAAGAGAGGAGAAAAAGCCCAACAGGATCGCATGACACAGCCCAGGCGCGAGGTCAAAGCTGTTCCGCGCGGTGGTGGCGTCGTTTGGCCCCAAAACCGCACCAAGGGCGTGCACTAGCGGGCTGTTGCGGCCAAGTCGGGATTTGGCCGCCCGACTCCGGATTTTTCGACGTTTGTTCCACTTCTTTCGCCCCAAGACTTACCTAGCCAGCCCTTGGACGTCTGAGAGTGGTTACGGGTTATAAACAGCCCATATCTAGCTCCTAGATATCTTTTAACCACTCCCACAACTCTCTAACCTTCAACAAATTCGAAACCCTAAAATCTTGAACTCTCGGATCGATTCCAGCAAGGAGGCCGAATTCTTGGACGAAATTGGGCACTTCTCAGGCATAGCTCGGTGGTAAGGGAAGGTTTTAGTTAAATCTTCTAGTCGAGCGTAGCATCTAACATTAAATATTTCTACTTTGAAACCATGGATCCGAACGAAAAGAAGAGGGCGAGGAGATTTGGACGTGATCACGGATCCCGGAGGCCATTTCAAAGAATCCTAAGACTTTATACCTTATCCCCAGTAAGTTAACTTTCTCTCGAATCAATTTTGGAGCCGTAGGGTCGAATAATTGTGAGTTTAATCAACGAACATAAAATCTGTCCCAAAATTTCCATGTGTGCGCAGTTTCGGTAATCTGAGTATTTGGACATGTCCGAGTGTTCAAACGAAAGCGTTAAAACTAAAAATTTATTCCTAAGAATCTAAAATGTGCTATGCTAAAATTTCTTGATTTTCGGTCGATGTTTGGTCCCTCAAATTCCATCTGGTTGCTGCTGCGTTTTCTGTGAAACCGAAAAACCTGACAGTTTTGAGTTGAGTTACGAACTAGATCTGTGTTTTTCTAAGTGATCCGATCAAAATCAGACTTTGCAATAAAAATAAAACTTATAGATAATCATGGCTAGTATGTGCTCGTAAAATTTCGTAATTTTTTAAGCTTGTCTGATATGTCAAAAACCCGTTTTCAAACTGATTGCCAAATATGAATCCTGACAGAATGCATTTTCTATAAAGGTCTCGACTTTTGACTTAGTTCAGTACCTTATTTCCAAAAACTTGAAACATGAAAGTTTTTTCGTTAGGGTTTTATTGATTTACTGCAAAAATTTCATAACATTCGCCTAAGAAATGGATTTTTAAAAGCGAAAGTCGTGAACTGTGGCGTGTATGTTACTATACTTGTGAAATTGGTCATTTTCTAAACTAAATGGTTGAAATCCTTATTAAAACGATAAAAACGATTTCAAAAACCCATTATACTAGGTTGAGCTAGATCTCCACTTGCGACGTAGGGGGTGAATGCTCTGCAGGGTGCCCCTCTATCTTTTCACTTCGTGCCTAAACGGACGAGAGTGATCTTTTATGAAATTGTGCCAAACCGGCTATTGATTTTGGGCCTATACTCTCGAGGGTATCCGTATGGGTTACTCGAGGCTCCGGAATGGTAGTGTATATGGCGTATTTGGCTGCGGCCAATGGATACTTGATATGAAATACTTGAGAAACTTGGTTGTGGCGTCCTCCTCTTAGTTAACGGGAATTAAAAGACTTAAATGCAATTTAATTTATGTAAATAATTCGCATGTTTTTAAATTCTTGTCTACACTTTTACTTTAATTTTTATGATGCATGCATTTAGTATCTCGTCGCCTTTTTAAATTAAATATGTTCTTAAATTTTTGCAAATTAAATTCTTATGAATTATCGCGACAAATCCTATTTTTATGTTATGTTAAAAATGAGCATCAACTAAAAGGGTAATTTTTATTAATTAAATTCTTTTAAAATCCATTATGTTATGTTAGGAGTTAGCTTCCTCAGTGTTTTATATACTGATAAACCCGTAGTATTTCATTTTCCGGAGTATGGCGAATATGCTTGTGCATATGCATGCATCGGGCTTGGGGAATAAAACATCATCATTTACGTTGCATTATTTCAGACTTGTTTTTATCCGACACGTTTTGGCCATATCGGCCCAATTTTATTTTCCGCTGCTATTTACTTGAACAATGCATGTGATAGACTATCTTACTTTAAATTATTATGTAGTGGCTTGTTTTTAAATCATTTTATGAAATACTGAAACTTTTGACAATTTCCGTCCCACGAGCTTTTGCTAAAATTATACCAGGTTAGATTTATTACAAGGAAAGAGTTATGATTCATGGGAAAGGGTTTAGGGATATATCAAGATTATTAGTCTTTTTATTACTCAAGTGTGGTGCTTTGATTTCAAATGGCGCTGTGGTCCTCCCTGTCATGAAATGTTGACAAATCTCATGGCATAGCCGGGATAGGTTGATCTTCAGCCTGTCACACTGAGGATCCCCGGCAAGTGTGCCATGACACGTCTCATTAATTCTAGCCATGAGAGTTCCTGCCATGAAACTTTTGGCAAGTTCCCACTACATGAGTATTTTCCGAAAAATCATGATCCTGGTTTAAGTTTTTATTAATGAAACCAATTTATGATGGCGGTGTTATGATTAGGGATATATTTATAAGTAGTCATGTTTTTATTGCTCGTGTTTAAGAAACTGTGGCCCGAAAGCGCACGGTGTCAAAAATTGCAGTAATTTATAGTAAGACCGGATCGTTCACTGGAGGATGTGCGATAGAAGCAGGTCCCACGTCGTTTTACTAGATTTTCCATTCGTATTGCTCAATAGGTTTGAAAGGTGATTAATAACTACTGACATGAATGTAAATTAGATCTAGAAAGCAATTAAATTAATCTACAAAGCAAATAAATCTATTCTAGAAAGCGGATAAGGATTATTCTAAGAATGCAGTAAACATTATCTACGAAAGCAGGGAAAAGGAGCATTGTGCCAACAGTGAGGTTGAGTCACAACGTGGACAGAAAGGACAGGAAGAAAAGAATGAAAATTGGACAAGAGCAAGATACAGCAATATTAAACTTCCATTTTCATACGCAGATCTTTGGTTGGGATAATTCTTTCAGATAGCTAATTCTCATGCTCTCAATAAGGCTTTCCCTTTAACAGACAGGTACTTGCAATATGAGTTTACATGTTCTTAAGACCGCAAATTCTAAGATACCACAGATTCGTAGCTGCCCTGGCCTGGGTATGTTACTTCATCTGTGGTGGATAAGCAACACCCGACACATCATTTATTGAAATGCCAAGTACCACTATCATTCTCCCATGTCACACCCAAAGATTTGAATCAAGCCCTAAACTATCCCTTAACTGTCAATCCTAGTAGCAGTTACACAACTCTCAATACAACCGAGTGACCTCTAATGAAAGCGATTAAAAGAAAGCAGTAAAGAAAGCATTTAAAATCCTATCACTCGGAGGTTTTGAAAATCTGACCCTGGTAGTAAAAGACAGCTCCCCATCAGAATGAAGGAGTATGGATCAAGAATTCCCGGCTCTCTGTGAACCACTAATGTGTTCACTTCCTTCCGGGTGGTTATGAGATACAAACTAATGAAACGAACTAATAAATTAGTTCGTTCCGGATGCACTCACTCAGGACTCAAAAGTAGGCTTTGGCAGAAGAAGATAGCAGTTGAAAGAAAACTCAACCCTATCTTGGAAAATAACCAAGGCCTGAATGATGTTCCTCTAAGATTATGTACTACACTGTATTTGAATCCAAGTGGACCCCATCTCGGCGTAGCACCTAATCTTACATTTCCATCAACCAGCAATTTTGGAAAATAATGGATTTGAAAATCATTCCCTGTCAGGTACTAGACTCTCAGTTAAAACACAGACCCTTTCAGTCTAAACGAGACCTAATCGCTGAATCTGCTTCTTAATTCCCAAAATATAACCCTTGATAGAATATGAATTAGTCATAACTGAAGAATTTATCCCTTACTCAGATCCGGATTTTATAAAGAGGTTTTTGTTGGAAGTTTATAAAGCAATATCTGTTAAAGATCTAGACTTCTATTGTCCAAGGGAAGGATCCCAAAATACTTACAGACCACAACAGTACATAATATTATCATGCATAAGGGTATATGGAAGTGTAAAATTAATTGACCCAAAATATAGAAGCGGGTCTAGACAGAAGGTGAAACACAGAATGGAATGGTCAAGGTACCAAAGTAATGGCAGAATAATCAGGTGGACTGTAAACATCTACTGTCCAATTTCCCAATCACTCGGATGGAGCGAATTTAGACAGCTTAGACCCTATAATGGTGGTGTCAACACCAGTTGGGCCTCCACTGTTTGTGAATTCGGATAAAAACCTACATGCTTCCCTTCTATAATGATCATCAGTTGGCATTGACTGATGCCAACTGACTCCCAGTACGGATTGGGATTCAGGTTTGGAAATTAAGATGACAAAAATAAAACTGTATCTGGATGGGAGTCAGCCGAGCAGCTATTATAACCCCGGATGGGCGAACCGCCAAGGCTTCCACTGACAGCCATTCAGACCATGCAAAATAACAATTAGTAACTAATACCCAGAATACGAGCTAGTTATCCATGAGGGAGTACCCGCCAACACTATTCTGATGTATTCTTTACTAATGGTTCCACACAACACACAAAGACAAAATAAACAAGGAGTAAAAGAAGATCCATTGTATGAGAGACATTGGTTTCTCATGCAAGGTTGTGGATCGGATCCACATGTAATGGTCTTAAATAATCCTTCCTACCATAATTAATTACAGTCCGTATTATCTGTTTAAGCCATCAGGATTTTGTTTATACAAGAGTGTTTTAATGGCAATTGAACAAAGGTCCTTTAATCATGATGATTGTTGAAGTTTGATTATTGCTAATCTCAATCTTTAATCATTAATGAGTCAAGGGTTCAATCAGTTAAGTGATGCAAATGGAGAATCAAAATTTGGGCAGCATAACACCCTATATTGCAATTCCAGAGTGTTACATCCTAACCCGTGGGGCTATGATGTGAGTGTTGCAATATAAAATGGAGAGAGAATGAAATTTGTTTAAGATTAAATAGAGGGAGAGGAATCTTGTCGCTATATCATAAATGTTGTCGCGGACCGAGATCCGCGACATGGACATCCCGACAAGTTTTTAGAATTTTTGGCAGCATAACGCCTCTTTGTCGCTATGCAAGGTTTTGTCGCGGAACGTGGCTCCGCGACAAGGGTGACATCGCGACAAAGTGTTTTAATAAAATTCTAAGGCATTTGAACCTTTGTCGCTATGCATGGAGATTTTGTCGCGGAACGTGGTTCCGCGACAAGGTGTTCCGCGACAAAGTGTTCAAAGATTAAGAAACATGGCATAATTTTTCTGTCTCGGAATGGGATTTTGTCGCGGAACGTGGCTCCGCGACAGGATGATTCCGCGACAAGAAGCCATGAAGACAAAATGCAAGAGTTTGGCTCCTTTGTCGCTATGCATGGTCAGTTTTGTCGCGGAACGTGGCTCCGCGACAAGGTATTCCGCGACAAAGGGTTTTAAATTATAGAGACAAGTGTCTTGAAACACCTTGGTCGCGGAACTACCACTCTGTCGCGGAACGTGGTTCCGCGCCAGAAGGCGGTTGGCGCCCAAGGTGGTTCAGGACAAAAGTCAGAAAAAGCAGAAATGAACAGTGGCATGCAAACAGCGTGATCTCACCCTATTTCAGATCAAAAAGCTATTCTAAGCTAAAAATAAGCAAGAAACATTCAAAATAAAGAAGAACATGCTTAAACAGAAATAACAAGACTGGGCAGGATATTAAAATAAAGCATGAGTCCTAATCTAGGGTTTGATCACACATCCACACAACATTATCCATAATATGCCAACAGTAAACATGAAAATAACAAAATGGGGGTCAAATGACCCCAAAATGAAAAAGAAAGCATAAATCCATGGGGTGTGAGACCCATTTCATGATTTGGGACACAAATGATGAATGTTTTCCCATATTATTGAAGAGGTGTTGTTAATACCCATGATTTGGGTATTACAAACCCTAAAACAAGAGTTTAGAAAACAAAACATAGTATAAAAATGGCTATCTAAGCACTGTGAACAGTAAAACACTAATCTAAACTAAACTAAGTGCAAAAATTAAATAATACATAAAAATAAACCTAACTACTCTACCTAAGAGAGAACTCCTACTGCTTGCCTTCAAGAACTTCTAAATTTCAAACTTCCAACCAACCAACCCCTAGCTCATGGGAGACACCTCATATTTATAGAAGTGTAACCCTAAGCCCATGGGCCTTGATTCTAGCCCATTGTGTCTTAAGACATCACACACATCACAGCTTTGTCTCGGAACATCGAGTTGGTCGCGGAACACACTGCATGTGGCAAGGCTTCTCGACTGGGTCTTGTGTCTCTATTTGTGCATCTTGGTCGCGGAATGGGCTTTTGTCGCGGAGTCATGCTATCGCGACAAGGGTCATCGCGCCAGGGGCTTGGCTGGTCTCCTCTTCATTTGGGGCCAGTTGGTCGCGGAGTATGCCTTTGTCGCGGAACACTGCATCGCGCCAAGGGCTTCCGCGACAAAGGTCTTCCTGGGCCTGCTGGATTGGGCCAGATGGGCCGAAAATATTCTTTTTGTGGGCTTTTCTATCTTTTTCCCATCTTTTTGTTTCCTTTTTTTTCTCATGTTTTTGGATTTTTCTAACATAAATATGTAATAAAATTACATATTTATGCCTTTTTCATACCAGCTTATTGTTTTTACAATTATGCATAAATTAGTCCAATTCGACTGCTTTCTTACTTAATGTAAGACCGGAATGCGATCAAATGCCCGTTTAAGACACGGAAATGGATTGAAAATAATGGTCATTTTTGGCCATTATCAAATACCTTAGCCTTGCATCTCTCAAGTGAGCTCGAATGACTAATGTCTCGTTTGGGAGGTGTGGCAGTGGCATCCCGGTCTGGGTTACCACAACCGGGGTATTATAAGTTGGTATCAGAGCCCGAAATATTTTTAAATTTATTATTCTATTACTATGAATATTTTAAAGCTATTATTTTTAAAACCCAAATTTTTGGCCCAATTTTTTTAAAAGCCCAACATTTTATTTACTTATTATTTTAGCCAAAAAAAAAAAAGAAATTAGCCCAATACTTATATTTTAATTAGAGCCAAAAGATTTATTATTTTTGACCCAATATAAAGGCCCAAGAATTTTAATTATTATTTTTTTTGAGTTTTAAAAAATTATTTTCATGGAATAAATTTTATTTTAAACCCATGGAAAATAGATATAAATAATACATTATCTTTGGGGGGATTATAATTTGCATACATGCATACATTATTTTCTTCCTTGCACATTGCTAACCGCATTTCTAAGTATGATCTAACCTAACCTTCTTCTGTTGCACTAGATGGCTGACCCCAATATGATAAATCTGATGATGAAATTAATGAATGTCTAGTTAGACTCTCAACAAAATATTTAACATTTCAAACAGCGGGTAGCCCAACTTGAAGCGAATCTGCACCATTTGGGAAATCTTAGGGCAGCTGACCATCAACACATAACTCAACTAGAACACCAAGTTCAAAGACTTACCCAAAGAAACCACGATATGATAGACATAATCGAAGCCCAGGGAATGGAAATAATCCACATCAATGACTATCTGCTAGCCACCAGTCCCGTAGTCGAGCATTGGGGCGCCGAGCCCAATGGACCAGAGAGCCCAGCTGCTCAAGCCAATGATCCACCACCCCCACTGTTCTATGGACCCTTGGGCACTGGCCCTATTTCTGATGAGGAAGAGGACCCGATGGAAGACCCTGCTACATATTCGGGAGAGGCTTAGGATCTTTGATGCACTATCTTTAGTACTTCTACTTTTGCTAGCCAAACTACTTTCCTTTATAAGATTAGTCGTTATTTCCTATCGCTTGTACTAAAATTTTTATTTCGAGTAATAAAATACAAGCTTTTACATATTTTAAAATACTCTTTATATTCCAAATACCTTGTTGGGTTTCCCAAACAACGTTAATCCACTCTGGGAAAAAAAAAAAAGCCACATCAAATCCAAAACCCTAAACCTTAGCCCCTAAATGCCACTCCTATTACTACTACCTTTTAATTTAACAACTCATGTCTAAACTCTCTATCATTGATTTAGGAAAATTAGAAGCAGAGTCAGCGATTAGGTCTAACCTGGACTGAAAGGATCTGTGTTTTATTTGAGAGTTTAGTACCTGTTTAGGGAATGACTTTCAAATATCAATTATTTTCCAAAATTGTTGTATGTTGGAAATCTTATATTAAATATTGCACTGAATCAGAATCCACTTGCATTCAAGTAAGGTGTGATAGATAATACTAGAGGAATAACTATGTGGGCCTTGGTTAGTTTCTAAGATAGGGTTGAGTATTCTTTCAACTGATATCCTCTTCTGCCAAAGTCTATTTTTGAGTCTTGAGTGAGTGCATCCAGAACAAACTAATTTATTAGTCTTTTTCATTAGTTTGTATCTCAAAACCACCCGGAAGTAGGTAAACACTGCGAGCGTTTTACTGATGTTCGGGAATTCTTGATCTGCATCCGGTCATCAAGACTGGAGACTCTTTTATACTATCAGTGCGATGCTTTTGAAACCTCCGAGTGATAGGATTTTAAATGCTTTTATAGAGGTCACTCGGATGTATGGAGAGAAGTTTAATCTGTTACTAGGTTCGAGAGTTATGGAATAGTTCAGGACTTGATTTGAAACTTCGGGTGTGAACGGGGGAATGATGGGAGAACTTGGCATTTCAAATAATGATTTTGTAATACCAGTAATTTTTATAAAAAGAAATTGAATTAAATTCGAAGAGCAAGAGAATTTTTAATTCCAAAAACACGTGAAGTCAGAAATGATTTAAATAAATAAATCATTGCACGGGAGTCAAAAGTCGACAAATTCAAAGCCGACGAATTCAAACTCGATGGATTCAAGATTTCGAATACTAAATAATCTCGAGTCGAAATGAATTTAAAAATAGGAATTTACAATCCGAGAACGACCCGAAAATCGAGCCCGAAAACGTAGGAGGACAGAAGTCCGAAAGAGAGGAGAAAAAGCTCGACGGGTTGCATGGCCTGGCCCAAGACGCAACCCTGCCGGGATCCGTGCGGTCGTCGCGCGGTCTGAAGGGAAAATGCGCCACAGGCGCATCACACCACAGATTGCAATCACCTTTAACGTTTTCGAGATTTCTTACCTTATTTTCGACCCGTAACGATGGAAACTCAATCCCAGGCCATGGAAAGGAATTAGGGACGAGATGGGACTGATCCTTGGCCATTTTATCAGATCCCATTTCCCCATTGTCTCTCAAATTCTCTCCCAAGCTCTCCCAAAACCGAAAACCCCAAAATCCCTTGTGTTCTTGAGTTTCCGACGACCAAATCCGAGCAAGAGGCACTTGAGAAGGAGAAGCCAGAGCCCTAGGACGTTGGTGAGTGTTTCTTAAGTTTTCCTACACCTTTCCGAATCCAAAAATTCGATCTAACTATGGATTATTCTTTGCAATTTCGGTTCTGTAATACCCGAGAAATCAACATCGAGTATTAAATCCGAAAAATTAATTAATTGAATTAATTAATTGGATTTAACTATCGCAACCGAAATAATTCCGGGAGAGCGGAATTAAATATTTTCGCACGATAGCAACTCGAAGAGAGTTATCGGAGTATCCAACAAACGGATAATCCAAATATGATTTTTAAGAGATCAAAAATCATATTATATAAAAAAAAATAAAAAAAGAGGGGAGAAAATCGCTGCCTGGGGTGGCGCGGTGGCCGCGCGGTGCGCGCCACCAGCGCGCCGCCACCCCAGTAGCAGCGTTTCGAACGCTGCATGCGTTTATTGCTACAATTTTCGAGATAACTCATTCCAATCCATTCAAGTTCGGTTACCAGACCCTTAGAGGTGTATGGGGACTCTATTGGATGAATTTGGAAGTCTCTAGAATGCTTACAAGTTGGGATAAGGTTGGATGCATGTTCTAGATACATTCATTGAACCCCTTGGGAAATTGGTGGGATGAATGTGGGTTAATGGGGTGAATTTTCGAGAATGACTGCATTGAGTCATGTCTAACCTTCCCTAGGGTCTTAATGTCAGTCATTAGGAGCATTAAGCACTCTAGATATCAACTAAACCAACCCCAAAATCACCCTCCACTCCCTTAATCCGAAAATCAGTTTTCCCTTGGAGAGTTGAGAGTTCTTTGAGTGTATTCTCCTTGTTCCTGAGTTTTGGACGAGTTGGAAGCATTCCAATCCCTTCTCCTACGTCTAGGTAAGGTTGCTAAACCAATTCCTTGTTCTTTAATTCGGATTCTAGGCCCTAACATCAAGCTTTTATCCAAACACCTCAAAATAGGATTCGTTCGGTAGATCTTGGAGGATTGAGGCTGTCCCGGGCGAGTTTGAGGATTCAACCAAAGAGGTTTTCGACACTACACTCTTGAGAAGTAAGTTAATGATGTGCATACCAATTTTTAGAGTGTTTGGTTGAGTAATCTTCGAGATATAGTTCAATCTTCATCTTGTGCCAAATCTGTCAACAAGGGTTTCTATCCGAGTAGTTTATTTGTTCAGCGTTTTTCGTTAAGATCCGTTCATTTTTGGAAGAACTTGTCTAAATGAAAAATGTTCCTAACACTTTAAATATGATGTCTGTAAATTTTCATAATTTTTGGACTTGATTTGGTCGACGAAATCGGATCTGGTATTTTCTGCTATACTTGGTGACAGATTTAAATTCCTAGCATGTTCAGTTTTGTAGTTCATATTTCTCCTAGCTATGGTCGTTTTTGATGGTCGACTTCTTCATGAAAATTGTTCATCTATGTGTCTAGCTTAGTCCTGTTAAATTTCAGAATTTTTGGAACAACCTTCGAATTGTTATGGATTTTTAAGTAAGCTGTGGTCGGATGAACAGTGGTATTTGCACCCTTTTGAAAACAAGTTTCTGAAATGATTTTTTTTGAGTGACTTAGAGTCCGAATTTGCTAAGGCCTATTTCTGAGAAAAATGTTTATTTTGATGTCGCCTAGCACCTGTAAAATTTTCAGAATTTTTCATAAAGTTTTACTACATTTCCTAATTCGATTTTGAAAACTGCCACAGTGTAGTCTTACCGGTGAAATTTGGTTTCGTACGTTTCGGTACATTTTGAGTCGATTGCTACTCTTTGATGAATCCTATGAATTCTGGAAATGTAGATATATGTGGTAATGGTTAAAATGTGATTTTTGAAACTTTGTGAGTTTTGATCGAGTTAGATGTTCAATTTGGAGGGTAAGTGCACTTGGCGTGGGCTCGTTAGGCCGCCCCCTCTTTTTGGTGGCCAAAACGGCGCCAAGGAAATATTATTATGGCGTGATTGTATGAGTCTATACTCCTAGGTGTATCCGTAGGGGTTACCTAGGGCTCCGGAGTGTGTCTGTATAGGGTCCGCTGCTCTCACATTGTGGATACCGTCGGCTTGTGGACATAAGTGCCCAAGCGGGTAATTGATCCCAAAACGGCTAAGGCCCTGGATCGTCGATACCGGCAGCTTGTGGACATAAGCGCCCAAGCGGGTAATGTTTTGGATGTCCTCGATCAAAATGAACAATGGTGTGGTAAAGTGTAAAAAGAAATTCCCGTAAATTATTTTACTCGTTCGTTAGATTAAATTTCCCAAACTTTTTATTACTCTTCTAAATCTTTAAATTTTGTTATGCTATACATTAACTTACTCAGTACCGTTTGTACTGATAAAAATATTGTTGTCTCTCTTTTTCGCAGAGTAAGTGATGGCGCATTGGGATGGGATTATCAAAAATAAAGACTTGTCGCATTTTATGATTACTTTAAATTTCTGCACTTTGGACTTTACTATTGGACTTTGGACTTTGGTTTTTGGCCGTCTGTTTGGCCCCATTTCATTTGTTTTAGCTTCCGCACTGATTATTGCTGTGATGCATGAGATACTCTGATTTTAATTCGGGCGTGATTGAATAGTTTTTAAATTGTTTTGAAAAATTGATACAACTTAGCCTTAGCATTTTTCTAGATGAGCTCGACTTGGGTCGGGTCTTGTTTAGAAAAGTGTGGCGGTAATGCCCTGGCCTGGGAAATCAAATCCGGGGTGTTACAGGTTCGTGGCCAAAGGAGGAAGAAATCGTGTTGAGGAGATCCGTTCGTGGCAATCCGTAGACACCAGATGACCTAGAGATGACCTATAACTCATACCAAGTAAGTCAATACCTTACGTATCAATCTCGGTGGCTTAGGAACGTTCGTAACCGGGGATTTAACCAAAACATGAAAATCAAACCTAAAAGATTCACTTTTGTGCGATTTCTGAAATCCCACGAAAACTTCTATTTCGAGAATCCGAAATGGAAAACTCCAAACTGAAGATTTGTTCCTAACATTTTAATCTAGGTTGTGTCAAATTTTCACACATTTTCATCAAGTTTTGATACCCCATTTTCCCTAAGGACGCAGCGGAAGAAAAGAGCGGGAACAATGGGTGGGGTGCTACCGCCACGTATTCCGGATTGCCCGAAATACGCTAAGGCTAACATAAATAATTGCAGAAAACTCGGTATTGAATGTATATGCTAACCACGTTCCGGACAAGCTAGTATATAATTCGCAAAGACGCTTATATACTGTGAAAAGTATAAAATAAGCTTGATAAAAAGGTTTGGTAGCGCGTAACCAAAAGGAGGACTGCATTCCTCAAAGCGCGCGACAACAATAATGGAATAAATCAATGGAATTTTAATTTTAAAAGGGGTTGATTATCTCATATCTTGAAAATAATACTCTTAAACGCGCTATGCATTGTTTAAAACAGTGGGGCACATAATATTCACAAGTGGGATTGAACCCAAATAATTGTTCATGCTTGATAAAAGATTATCTATGCCAAGTAATATAGTTTTATCCCAAAAGGGTTTTTTTTTTTTAAATTATGTATTTGTCGTAAACAATACCCCAATACGTGCCCGTGCAAATGATGCCTTGCAGATCTCAAACCTGAAAGGAAATGGTGAAAAGTGTAGAGTCAGCGAAAACAATCGCTAAGTAAGTAGAAGTTTACTCCCGGAGGAGGTAGGGTCACAAATAATTTAAAGACAACAGTTATGGCAATGGTATGTTGAAACGAGAATTAATTTAAGCACAGACAAAATCCATATAATTCTAATCCCGGGAGAAGAAAATATGACACTACGCGTTACCAAGAAATAAATTTCTCAGCCAACATGATGTGCAAGTTCCCCGTTGTAGGGCCCAAATCTCACATACATTCAAGGGTTGTGATGGAGGTAAGAAATTTCCTCAGACCACATTGAATCGAGAAATGGCATCGGGCTGATTTCCATCAGTCCACGTAAGTCGTGTTTTACAGGCAAACGGCGGAGGATTATCAGTCCCCGTAAGTCGTGTAACACAGGCAAACGGCGGAGGTGGCAGCAGCGACCCAAAACTTGGACCCAACCCCGTAACAATGCGCGCTCAAAAATCCATAGGACATTGAGAATAATTGCAAGTATTGTAAAGCACAGTAAAATAGCATACCAATAATCCAAAAGCAGTAGGGAGCTATAAGTATAAATTTAAAATAATAAAGCGGTAGTAAAAATTATGCTTTAGCTAAAATAAATTTGAGCTATCCCCAAGGAGTAAAAATCTACTTACAATCACCGTGGGGAGAATGGAACTCAACACACGCACAGGCCTACGAGCAGATATCTTTCTACAGCTACTTGACTAGCAAATACCCGAAAAACTCTCACGGACTAGCTATTTGTAATAATCTTTACTGAGCTCTAAAGCTCCTTATTTTGCAGAGAAAATCCCTCTCAAAACTCAACTAATAAAAATTACTTCTAACAATACTAATAAATCCTACTAGCACTAAAATATGGAAATTGGAGTTGGAATTGGTGTGGGAACGGGTAAGGGAAAGGGAGAGTTTATATAGAGGTAATGGCTGCAGAACACAACAAGTTGTCCTCCCTCAATTCAGCCTTCCAGACTGTATTACCCTAAATATGCCCCTGCCCTCATTAATTTCTGTCTGTATCCTGTCCTTCTCTCCCATTTTGGGAATTGATTTGTCCCCAACCTCCCACTTTGCAGAACACGCCTCTCCCCTCCATTTTTTTGTTTTTCTCTTGCTCCTTCACGTACCACCTCCGGCAGGCGGCGACGACAGAGCTCGGCGGCGGCACCAGGCGGCGGGCTGCGGCGTCTGTCTTCTATACCCCTTCCGTTTCTTACCCTTTTTGTTTGATTTGGTTTATGTGGGCAAACAAAGGGCTGTGATGGGGCGGTGCAAGGCAGTGATGGGAAAGGGAAGGCTGGCGGCGGCAACAACGTCCGGCTGTGGCGGCTGTGAGGGCGTTGGCGGGGGCGGCTGCTGCGAAGGGCTCCGCCGCCCTTCTCTCTTTATCCTCTTCTTCTCCTTTTCTTTTTCTTTCTTTTTTTGGTTTTGAGGTTTTGGAGGTGGATAGGAACGGGGTGACAGTGGTTGTGGTGTTGCTGGAGAGATGGTAGAGGGTGATGGTGATGGCAGTTTGGAGGCCAGGCGGCGGTGATGGAGATGGAGGTCGGACTTGGTGGTGCCTCGAGATGGTGGAGATGGAGGCGGGAATAGGGGAGGGAAATGGAGAGATTGATGGTGGCGGTCGTTCGGCATCGGCGGCGAAGGGTGGCGCCGTGGCCATGGGGTTTGGTGTTGGCGATAAAGATGGTGGTCAGTGGTGGTGCGAGAGCCGCGAGTGGATGGAAATGGTGGTTGGGTCGCGGCCGGAAACGGAGGAGGGAGATGGAGAGGATGGTGGTGGACGCTCCGCGGCGTCGCGAGGTGGTGGCGGTGGCCGGCCGGAAATTCGCCGCCGGCGGTGGCGGCACCGGAAAGGCGGAAAGGGGGAAGTAGGGTTAGGGTTTTGTGAATGGTGGGCTTAGGGTTTGTGTTGGGCCTAATTGGATTGGGCTCAATTGGCTTGGACTTATCTTTATTTCTTTCCTTTGTTTGATAGGCTACCTAACTAATTGGCCCAAACTACTATTAATGACTTAATTAACTAGTTAATCTAAATTATGGACTTAATTTATTTAATAATCCAGTATCGTTAGTCGAGTGACTTAATATTCCACCTTCTTCAATTTGGGACCATCGTTAACTAAAAGTCGGAGAATTTTCGATAATTAAATGGGTCGAATATTTTAATTGTACGGACTTAATTTAACTCTAAAATACCTTTACACTTATAATTCAAATTAACGGATTTAATGGATTAAATTATCTATTAATTTTTCACTGTTAGCAAAATAATTTAATTTTCCAAATCCCTTAATCTGGACAATTTCATTAGTTATATTTCGGTCCCCTCGTTAATTTTATAATCAAATTTGCTAAGTATTTTATTCAAGTTATGGGGAGTTAATCCTACACTTTAATCTATCTTATATTACTAAATAGTATCCTTCCCAATAAAATTTATTAACTTAAAATAATTCACATCTCTTAATTAGACAATTTGTTAATAAAACAGTTCGGCTTTGATTTGCATAAATTAATTGGTTGAGTATTCTTAATTTTAATTCTATTTATTAATTTAAATTTTAACTAAATAATCGTAATCAATTAATATGAGTTTAAATAATCTATGACAAAATATAACTTATAAGTCAATTTAATTTGGATTCATGTTTATTTTTCTAAAATTTTTAATTTTATGAGAAAATTTGGAGATCTCTTTATTAAATTTTAAGTTTTTATTAAAAAAAAATATACGGAGTGTTATAGTCTACCCTCCTTAAAATAAGGCTTCGTCCTCGAAGCCTCATGACAAAACTAATAGTAATTTAAATGTATATTTCCTAATACCTTTATTTATTTATTCTATTTTTATTTTTATTTTTATTTATAGATTTATTTATTTTTTTGTGGAAAACTTTCAATGGGTTATCGATCAGTTATGATTCTCTTCAAACGGCCACGGATATCTATCCTTAATACCGTGCTAACTCCTTTAGTTTCATTCTTTTTTTTTTCATGACATGTATCATGTACCTTTATTATCAAATTCTAATATGCCGATTGACTAAGATGATTTCCCCTTGGTCCTTAATTATTGAGGTTGAACTTGGGTTGGCTCATCATTCCTTGATGACACAATTTTTTATCATATCCTAAAGGTATCCGGGATAAGTCTAGGACAAAAACCTATTAATATGTTATCTTATTCCCGTTTTTCCGGTTTCCAATGACTTAGTTAAATTGGTAGTCTTCTTTTGAGTATTCCGTAATCCTTATTAAATCTCACTTTTCCTTGTTGGTAACGTTGCTCTTTGGAGAAATTGCTTAGTTATCTAATAAGGTATATTAGAACATGGTTTAGATAAATGATGATAGCGCTATCCAGTTAAGCATTCTCTACCAAATTTGATAAGTAAACGTTTCACTGGATATAATAATTTACTGACCTTGAGATAAACTTTGCTTTTGATGGTTCCATATTTTTACTTAGGCATGGGCAGACAATCTAAACATTTGGTTATAGTTCAAACAAATCCCTTCAAAGGAAAAGAAATTTTAAATATTATATCAGGGATTATCATTTAGGCGGAAGCTTAAAATGCTTCGCAACAAAAGTGAATGCTTTAGTTATACATATCAAGCGCATTACTTGGTTCAAAAGTTGGGGTACGATCGCTCCACTTGCATATCATTTTACCATGCCCGATTGATCGATGTTCTTAGAGAGTAATGATATAATCTAAACCGACATATTAGGGGCTACATTCCCAAAGCAAAAGTCAAAATGTCCTCCAACGAGTGTGCCCGAGCTCCCCTTTTTATCCTTCTCAAGGATTGCCCAAGTTGTCCTTATGCAACCTTCCTTGATTACTTCTTACCGCAGGCGGCGGGGTTCCTCGGCTTTCTATTCAGGAATACTTCTGTTTGGAAGCGAAGATCTCCATTTAGATCATTTCGCAACTTGTTAGGATCCAGACGGGTGCTGCAATCTTTAATCCTGTGCCCTGTGAGGCCACATCTGAAGCACTCTCCATCTTGCGGGCATGTCTGCATCCAATGCTTCCTGCCGCACTTTGGGCAGCGTGCGGCCATTGGAGGATGGTCATTATTTCTTAGATAAGGGCCATCAAAGTTGCGATGCTGGTTCTGGTTTCCTCTGTCAGGGTTCCTCTTGATGCGCCCCTCCTTATGGGTTTTAGAGGTTTGCCCGATTTGCTCTTTTCCCCGTTTAGGCTTCCGGACTCGCTCAACTGTCATCGCCCGACCATATAGCTTCTGTAGGCTAAAGAATTGTTTCCCACCTAACCCTTCTCGAATCTCTCGGTTCAATCCGAGTTCGAATTTTTGGGCCTGGGAATGTTCGGTGTTCACTAACCCTGGAGCGAAGCGGAGGAGCTCATTGAACTTTTTGTAGTACTCATGGACAGAGAAATTGCCTTGTGTTAAGGTGACGAAGTCCTCATACTTAGCATTCTTTACACTAGTTGGGTAAAATCTCGCTCGCATGCTTTCCTTAAACTCTGGCCAACCAATGTCTCGATTCTCGTGGTTACGCCACCAGGTGTTTGCCTGGCCTTCCAGGAAGAATGTAGCCACCTCCACTTTCCTTTCCTTGGGGCACCGTACCGCCTCTAGCAGTTTGTCGAATTTCTCGATCCACCCTTCTAGCTCATCTGGGTTCTCTTGTCCGGTATAGCTCGTGGGTTGATACTCATGTACAGCCTTGATGAAATCTGTGGGTGGTTCCCTTTGTATTTCGTCCCTCGCCAGTTGTCGCTCTACTGCGGTACCAATAGTTAACATTACTTGTTCTAATCGAGCTTGTCGTCCCTCTATAGTGTCTTGCCTATCCTCCATGGGATCAGGTGCATATAGGGGGTTGGACGGACGTTTTACTGGGCGTCCTCGTCGTGGCATCTGAAACATAATCATAGTCTTGAGAGAGACTCATTTGCTCTCACTTTATCATTTATCAAAATTTTAATTAATTTCCATATGATGTGGTAATTTTGAAATTTTTATTTTTATTTACTTATTTACTTATTTTTATTATTTTTTTTGGGTGGAAAATTTCACCGTCCTTTATCAGAACCGTAGTCCTTAATAGTTCATACGCTTTCTCGAAAATGGGGATGAAATCATTGTTATGGGCTCTTGTGTCCTTATCAAGGGAAAACCATAGGAACAACATATTTCGGACAACTATCGAGGTAGACAAAAATTATACGAAGGGCGATTGGGAGAAGTATTCTCACTACCGGCCTTCTATCTCAATTAACCCTTAAGTGCATCCTTATCCAGAGATCGAATTCAAAATTTATAAGGCTCAAAGGAATAGGAGGAATGATTTAGGTTATCCTTTAAGCGCACGATGGTTGGTATTAATCCCTTTAAGAGTATTTCCAATAAAATGTTCAACTGTCCTTGTCAAATTGGCATATGGATTTGAGGGAAATTCGTAAATGTTTTATAAAATTCGTTGTGAGTTTAAAATCTTTTGATGCTCTTTCGTAGCACTCGCGTCTTATCTTTAAGACCATATAGTATTTAGGAAATTCTTATTCCTAGTCATCCGTATGATCATCGTGTTAACATATAATTTGTGCGCTTATAAATCTAAGGCATAACCTTATGTTGACTAAGGCAAGAACGCAAATTGCACTAAGGAATAAAATAATTTGTGATACGACGATTTCTTATATAGATCGAGGAAGGGTCATAGGCCATTTCAATACCCTGTTACCACTTGGTAGGTACAACTCTGGGGTAACGTTCCCATACCTTTCAAATGGTAAAAATAAAAGTAATTGTGAATATCGTCACCTATTGTAGGCATCATCTTACGTAATAAGGCAACTGAACTGAGAAGCCAAGGAGCTAGTGCAATACTAGTAGGTTATCCAAGACACGTCTAGGGGTAGATACTAAGGGATGCTTAACACAACAACAATAAAAGTATCGGAGAGAGACTCTAGCTCGGAGTCTGATACCTTGGGAAATCATTGTCAAGAATATACTTGTAATAAATCAAAATTCTGCTCGTGCCTATATGCATATGTGTGTGTCCCCATCCCAAAATTTAACTTCTAAAAATACTTGGCATAGTCTTTTCAAAATATTTCGTGCAAAAATTTCAATAATTTAAATGCACTACTTATTAGAGCAAAAATGGCTCTTCAAAAAAATTCTTCGTGCAAAAATTGCTGTAATTCATATGCACTAATCCGAATGCTTACAAATGCTTTTCGTGTAAGATTTTAATAATTTCAATACACGACTTGCATAGCCACCTGCCTTTTAAAAATAACTTTTGGTGCATGAATTTTAAAAATTTCAGATGCACAATTCCAAGAGCAAAACGCTCTGATACCAAACTGTAACACCCCCATTTTCCCTAAGGACGCAGCGGAAGAAAAGAGCGGCAACAATGGGTGGGGTGCTACCACCACGTATTCCGGATTGCCCGAAATACGCTAAGGCTAACATAAATAATTGCAGAAAACTCAGTATTGAATGTATATGCTAACCACGTTCCGGACAAGCTAGCATATAATTCGCAAAGACGCTTATATACTGTGAAAAGTATAAAATAAGCTTGATAAAAAGGTTTGGTAGGGCGTAACCAAACGGAGGACTGCATTCCTCAAAGCGCGCGGCAACAATAATGGAATAAATCCATGGAAGTTTAATTTTAAAAGGGGTTGATTATCTCATATCTTGAAAATAATACTGTTAAACGCGCTATGCATTGTTTAAAACAGTGGGGCACATAATATTCACAAGTGGGATAGAACCCAAATAATTGTTTATGCTTGATAAAAGATTATCTATGCCAAGTAATATAGTTTTATCCCAAAAGGGGTTCTTTTTTTTAAATTATGTATTTGTCGTAAACAATACCCCAATACGTGCCCGTGCATATGATGCCTTGCAGATCTCAAACCTGAAAGGAAATGGTGAAAAGTGTAGAGTCAGCGAAAACAATCGCTGAGTAAGTAGAAGTTTACTCCCGGAGGAGGTAGGGTTGCAGAAATAATTTAAAGACAACAGTTATGGTAATGGTATGCTGAAACGAGAATTAATTTAAGCACAGACAAAATCCATATAAATCTAATCCCGGGAGAAGAAAATATGACACTATGCGTTACCAAGAAATAAATTTCTCAGCCAACATGATGTGCAGGTTCCCCGTTGTAGGGCCCAAATCTCACATACATTCAAGGGTTGTGGTGGAGGTAAGAATTTTCCTCAGACCACATTGAATCGAGAAATGGCATCGGGCTGATTTCCATCAGTCCCCGTAAGTCGTGTATTACAGGCAAACGGCTGAGGATTATCAGTCCCCGTAAGTCGTGTAACACGGGCAAACGGCGGAGGTGGCAGCAGCGACCCAAAACTTGGACCCAACCCCGTAACAATGCGCGCTCAAAAATCCATAGGACATTGAGAATAATTGCAAGTATTGTAAAGCACAGTAAAATAGCATACCAATAATCCAAAAGCAGTAGGGAGCTATAATGTAATACCCCGTAAGATGCATAAGCATTTATTTTTGAAACCCGAATAGTTTGTATCCCAAATAAACAAATTCAAATTGTTTTGAACTACGTAATGACTTGATCCCTTCACAGGGTACGTAGGCAACTTGGAAATTTCAATTCTGGGTTCAGTCAAACAATAATCAAACAACAAACAATCAACAATCGAACAATAATTCAATAACACAATATCACAAAATAATAAAACAATAAAAAAATCCTTAGCACGAAAAGAAGCCGAAACACAACTTCGAGGACGAAGTTGATTCTTATGGAGGGTAGACTGTAATACCCGAGAATTTTGCAACATAAAATAAATAAATAAACAATAAATAAATATAATAAATAAATGAATATAATAAATAAATAAATAATTAAAAGAAGAAACGAGAAAAGGAATTTAATTCAAGGAATTAAGTATCCAAGAACCCGTGAAGTCGAAAATAATTTAATTAAATAAATTATCGCACGGGAACCAAATATAGATGGACTTAATATTTCGAATCCGAAATTAATTTGAGATCCCAAATAAATTTGAAATAGGATTTAAAGTTCAAGAGATAGCCCAAGAAAATAGAAGGAGAAAGGCCCAAAGAGAAGACAAAGGCCCAAAATGAAGGAGGAAGAGGAAAGACCCAAAGGGATTGCACGACCCGGCCCAGACCGCGGCCCATGGTCCGCGCGGGGTTAGGCCAAACCCCGCGCCAACCCCACACCAACCTCGCAGCCTGCTACACTTGACGCGTTTTGGCGATTTCTTGCCATATTTCGACCCCCCCGACTTTGGAAACTCGATCCCGAGCGAAGGAAGGTGTATATGGCCGGCTCTAGGGGTCTTGGGACTGATTATTTCGAAATCCCAAACCCTAGCAACCACATTGTCTCTCCCAAAATCTCCCAAGTTCTTCCAACACCCGAAATCACCGACTTCGAACTTTCCGATCACTTTCCGGCGACGAAAACCGACGGAGGAGGCGTAGGACACAAGGTCTCTAGTACTCCAGACTTGGGTAAGTCGTTTATAGATTTTCATTTAAGTTTTCGAACCCGAAAACTCGATCTAACATTGGATTGATTCTTCCGAGTTGAAATCAAGGCCAAAGTTGGAAGCTTGGCGTTGAGGAGATCCGTTCGTAGTGGATTTGGGACGAGCCAAGCGACCCGAGGACGACCAAACACCTTACCACTGTAATTAATACTTGGTTTTGGGTGACTTAAAATGCAACCAAACATATGGATTTAATAACTCTAAAATCTGTCAACACGAAAAACCCTCGGCGCAACAATTTTGTGTGAATTTTTTGAACCTTAAAACTGCTCAAACGGAAAAACTTAAAACATGAAAAACGTTCCTAAGATATAGATCTAGTTCGTGTAAAATTTTCATAATTTTTCATTGCGTTTTGATATCCAAAAACGGCCGAGAACCAACCTGCCTTGAGATTCGAACTTGAAACTGTGACAGATTTAAAATCGAACCAAAACCCCTATTTCGAGAGTTCAAACCGAAAAACTCAAAACTAGACTTTTAATCCTAACACATAAATCTAGGTTGTATAAAAATTTCAGATATTTTCGTTGATGTTTGCTATCTCAAATCGCATCGAATATAAACTGCTTTGACAAAACGTTTTTGAAATCTGCCTGTGAACATGTCCGAACTTAGTGAGCCTGTTTCTATATTTTATAATCCAATTTGATCTTTGCAATCTAAATGCAAGTTGTAGATAATCATGTCTAGTATGTGCATATAAAATTTCAGAATTTTTGGAGTCCAATTGATATGTCAAAAAGTCAATTTTCTAAACTGTGTCAAAACTGTAACTGGACAGTGAACTATTCTTGCAATGAACTCGATTTTTGACATGTTTCCTCAACTTATTTCGAAAAAGTTAAAACACGCAAGTTGTTCGTTAGGGTGTTTTTGATATACTGTGAAAATATCAGAATTTTTGGACTTGAAATGAATTTTTGAATTAAAAGGGCGTAAACTGTGACGTCAAATGATTTTAAATCGAAGAGATTTTGAAATATCGAAACAAACGGTCGAGACCTTGAAATACGATATATCTATACTTTTGAAAAATCCCGTTACACTAAATTAAAACATATGAGATACTTGGCTATGTAGGGGGTGAGTGCTCGATAGAGTGCCCCTCTAGCTTTTCGCATCGTGCCTAGACGGACGAGTGTGACCTATGTAGGGGGTGAGTGCTCGATGGAGTGCCCCTCTAGCTTTTCGCTTCGTGCCAAAACGGCCGAGAGTGACCGACGTAGGGGGAAATGCTCAATAGAACGCCCCCTATCTTTTCGCTTCGTGCCAAAACGGCCGAGGGTGAATGTTATGAGAAACTGTGCCAAAACGGCCAATGAAATACTTGAAATACGACACGGCTGCGGCCGCCGGATCATCGGCTATACAAGATACTTACGACACGGCTGCGGCCGCCGGATCACCGGCTATACAAAATATTGAGAAATGGTTACGTAACGGGGAAATAAAAGATTTAATGTTTTTAAGTATTTATTTATTCATGCCCGTCTTTAAATTATGCATTTAAAATTATGTCTTTAAATTTTCATATCTTAACTAAATTGTTATTATGGATTAAATGCATGTTCAAGTACACAATTAAATTATTAATTTTAAATTGATAGATGAATTGTTTGTATGCATGCCTCGGAGTAAAAAAAAATTTAATTATTTAATCAAACTCTTTATACGTGTGTTAAATTATGATCTTGTGGAAATCCTTGTCTTTTCAAATATGTAATTAAATTATTATTAGATGAATAAAATTTAAATCATGTCTTGTATGCATATGTTTTCTTTAAATTTAATTAAAGATTCTGAACCCCTTGATCATAGTAGGTGTTAACTTACTCAGCACGTTTTTGCTGACCAAACCATATTTTTCCTTTTTCTTTCAGAGTATGAGGATTATGCATCATCATATGCATACATGGGAACATTCGGGAAAAACTCTATTTTAACTTCCGGCATTTCATTACAACTTGCAAGAACGGGCCTGTTTAACCCGTGTTTTGGCCATGTTGGCCCAGTATTTAAATTTCCGCTGCATTACAATTATATATATGTAAATATTACATTCCGCTGCAACTTTGATATTATTATTTTTAAATGGGCTGTTTGAATGATTTAAATTCTGAAAAACCATAGCCTTGCATCTCTTTAGCAAGCTCAGAGAAACTGTGTCTTGCTAGGGAGGTGTGGCGGTGACATCCCGGCCTGGGTTATCAAATCCGGGGTGTTACATATAAGCATAAATTTAAAATAATAAAGCGGTAGTAAAAATTAAGCTTTAGCTAAAATAAATTTGGGCTATCCCCAAGGAGTAAAAATCTACTTACAGTCACCGTGGGGAGAATGGAACTCAACACACGCACAGGCCTACGAGCAGATATCCTTCTACAGCTACTTGACTAGCAAAATTTAATATTAACTTAGTAAGCTATAATATTTAAACAGAAATAATAATAACTAGAATTTCCAACTTAATAAATCTTACCCGAAAAACTCTCACGGACTAGCTATTTGTAATAATCTTTACTGAGCTCTAAAGCTCCTTATTTTGCAGAGAAAATCCCTCTCAAAACTCAACTAATAAAAATTACTTCTAACAATACTGATAAATCCTACTAGCACTAAAATATGGAAATTGGAGTTGGAATTGGTGTGGGAATGGGTAAGGGAAAGGGAGAGTTTATATAGAGGTAATGGCTGCAGAACACAACAAGTTGTCCTCCCTCAATTCAGCTTTCAAGACTGTATTACCCCAAATATGCCCCTGCCCTCATTAATTTCTGTCTGTATCCCGTCCTTCTCTCCCATTTTGGGAATTGATTTGTCCCCAACCTCCCACTTTGCAGAACACGCCTCTCCCCTCCATTTTTTGTTTTTCTCTTGCTCCTTCACGTACCACCTCCGGCAGGCGGCGACGGCAGAGCTCGGCGGCGGCACCAGGCGGCGGGCTGCGGCGTCTGTCTTCTATACCCCTTCCGTTTCTTTCCCTTTTTGTTCGATTTGGTTTATGTGGGCAAACAAAGGGCTGTGATGGGGCGGTACAAGGCAGTGATGGGAAAGGGAAGGCCGGCGGCGGCAACAACGTCTGGCTGTGGCGGCTGTGAGGGCGTTGGCGGGGGCGGCTGCTGCGAAGGGCTCCGCCGCCCTTCTCTCTTTCTCCTCTTCTTCTCCTTTTCTTTTTCTTTCTTTTTTTGGTTTTGAGGTTTTGGAGGTGGATAGGAACGGGGTGACAGTGGTTGTGGTGTTGCTGGAGAGATGGTAGAGGGTGATGGTGATGGCAGTTTGGAGGCCAGGCGGCGGTGATGGAGATGGAGGTCGGACTTGGTGGTGCCTCGAGATGGTGGAGATGGAGGCGGGAACAGGGGAGGGTAATGGAGAGATTGGTGGTGGCGGTCGTTCGGCAGCGGCGGCGAAGGGTGGCGCCGTGGCCGCGGGGTTTGGTGTTGGCGATGAAGATGGTGGTCAGTGGTGGTGCGAGAGCCGCGAGTGGATGGAAATGGTGGTTCGGTGGCGGCCGGAAACGGAGGAGGGAGATGGAGAGGATGGTGGTGGA
Organism: Hygrophila difformis; assembly: GCA_030278955.1. NCBI lineage: Eukaryota > Viridiplantae > Streptophyta > Magnoliopsida > Lamiales > Acanthaceae > Hygrophila > Hygrophila difformis. The sequence goes on along the minus strand of JAOANR010000005.1, from coordinate 14,396,764 downwards.
CGCTCCGCGGCATCGCGAGGTGGTGGCGGTGGCCAGCCGGAAATTCGCCGCCGGCGGTGGCGGCGCCGGAAAGGCGGCAGGGGGGGAAGTAGGGTTAGGGTTTTGTGAATGGTGGGCTTAGGGTTTGTGTTGGGCCTAATTGGATTGGGCTCAATTGGCTTAGACTTATCTTTATTTCTTTCCTTTGTTTGATGGGCTACCTAACTAATTGGCCCAAACTACTATTAATGACATAATTAACTAGTTAATCTAAATTATGGACTTAATTTATTTAATAATCCAGTATCGTTAGTCGAGTAACTCAATATTCCACCTTCTTCAATTCGGGACCATCGTTAACTAAAAGTCGGAGAATTTTCGATAATTAAATGGGTCGAATATTTTAATTGTAAGGACTTAATTTAACTCTAAAATACCTTTACACTTATAATTCAAATTAACGGATTTAATGGATTAAATTATCTATTAATTTTTCACTGTTAGCAAAATAATTTAAGATTCCAAATCCCTTAATCTGGACAATTTCATTAGTTATATTTCGGTCCCCTCGTTAATTTTATAATCAAATTTGCTAAGTATTTTATTCAAGTTATGGGGAGTTAATCCTACACTTTAATCCATCCTTTATTACTAAATAGTATCCTTCCCAATAAAATTTATTAACTTAAAATAATTCACCTCTCTTAATTAGACAATTTGTTAATAAAACGGTTCGGCTTTGATTTGCATAAATTAATTGGTTGAGTATTCTTAATTTTAATTCTATTTATTAATTTAAATTTTAACTAAATAATCGTAATCAATTAATAAGAGTTTAAATAATCTATGACAAAATATAACTTAATACTTATAAGTCAATTTAATTTGGATTCATGTTTATTTTTCTAAAAATTTTAATTTTATGAGAAAATTTGGAGACCTCTTTATTAAATTTTAAGTTTTTATTAAAAAAAATATACGGAGTGTTATAGCCTACACTCTCGGGAGTATCCGTATGGGTTTCCCGAAGCTCCAGAGTGGTACTGGGTATGACGGATACGGCTGTGGCCGCCGGATCACCGGCTAAATGAAACTTACGAAACGGCTGCGGCCGCCGGAACACCGGCTAAACAAGATATTATTGAGATTGTGGCGTAACGAAAGAAAATTAAAAGACTTAAATTTAAAGTTATTTATTTATTCATGTCATTATTTATTTTTAATCAGACTTTAAATTTATGCCTATGCTTAATCGTATTACTTTAAATTTAATTATGCCTTTAGATTTATGCGAATAAATTATTGCTTATTAAATTGGTCGAATTAAATGTTTTTAAATATGCATGATTAAAAGTACACTTTTATTAATTAAGCTTTAAAACCCCTTTATTGCTACGTTGGGGATTGTCTTACTCAGTATTCATTTATACTGATAAACATTGTTTATATATTTCTATTACAGAGTACGGAGCATGATCATGCATTGGAGAATTATTTCGGACAATCATTTTACATGACTTGCATACGGGCCTGTTAACCCGTGTTTTGGCCATGTCGGCCCGATATTTATTTTCCGCTGCATAAACTTGATTATTATCGTGCATGGATGATTATTAATGTATTTTTAATTGAAGTACTTCCGGACTTGTTTTTAATTTATTTTCCAATATATCTAGCCTTGCATCTCTTTAGCAAGCTCGAAGAAGTCGTGTCTTGCTAGGGATGTGTGGCGGTGGCATCCCGGCATGGGTTACCAAAACCAGGGTGTTACAAGTTGGTATTAGAGCCCGAAATATTTTTTAAACTATTATTATTATTATTATTATTATTATTATTATTATTATTATTATTATTATTATTAAACTATTATTTTTAAACTAGTATTATTTTTAAACCATTATTTTAAACTATCATTTTTTAGTCCAAAATTTTTCTAGCCCAATACTTAATTACTATGTTGGCCCAATTATTTTGGCCCAATACCCATATTTTTACTTTAGTCCAAATAATTTACTTTTGACCCAATATAGTGGCCCAAACATTTTACCCTCATTCTTTTAATTTTATCCATGGAATAAATTCATTTTAAAGGCCCATGGATAATTAAATAAATGCATTACATAGATTAAATTATTGTTGGGGGTTGCGTATGCAAGTAGATTTAAATTCTTGCATTTCCTAACCTTATTCTAAACATGTTCTAACTCTAACCTACCTTGTTGACACTAGATGGCCGAACCAAACGCGAATATGGTGAACCTTATGATGAAATTGACCAACGCTTATCGCGAATCTCAACAACACATAAATTATTTCAAAACGCGGGTAGGACAACTAGAGGCTAACATGGCCCACTTGGGACATCTGAGGGAGGCAGATCATCATGACATAACCCAACTAAAGGCTCAAGTAATTGAACTCCAAGCCCAAGTGACTAAGCTCCAAGACAAGAATGACGAATTAGAGACACAAGTTGAACACTTGGGATGGGAGCTGACTAACTTAGGTGACGACATGTTCCCTCATAGCCCGGGGCCTGCACCCGAAGCTGCTGGGCCCAACTGGCCAGCAAGCCCAGTCTTCCATGTACCATTGGGCCAAGGCCCAATCGACATATCAAGCGACGAGGAGGACCCTATTGAGGACGCGCCTACTTATTCGCTCTAGACTTAGAGATTTATAGATGCACTGCTACTACTAGTTCTATTTCCATCTTTCAAACTATTACTAGTATTGCTATCCTATTCTATGGCTTGTATCTAAATAAAGTTTTCTATTGAGCAATAAAATTACAAGCATTTATATTATAAGTTACTCTTTATATTTAACATGCCATAAGAATATTTAAATTATTCTTTATATCCTATTATATTATTTTATTTTTCAAAAAAAAAATAAAATACATATATATGTACATACCACAAGTATATTTAAATTACTCTTTATACCTTATTATAGTACTTCCTCCGTATTTGATTAATTCTAACATTTGCATAGTAAACACTATTTATTGAGTAGTTTTGATTCAATTTTTTCACACAGTTACGTAAGATAAAACATAGTAAAGTGAGATCTTTTTAGATTCATCTAATCACGTAGTTTTATAATATTAAAGTTTTATGATTTTTTATTTTATAAAATTTGAGATATTACTCTTTAAAAATGTGTATTGGATTGCGTGAAAACAAAGAATGTTAAAAAAATTTGAATACGGAGGAAGTATTTTCTTCCAAATACCTTGTTGGGCTCAATCAATCAAATATACAAGGTATTTGCTAAAATAAATATATAAATAATATATGTATATATATATGCAATAAATAGATAACAATCAAATCAAGATACCCTGAACCCTAGATCCTAAACCATACATCCGAAAAAAAAACCAAACAGGACGCACCTGTCCGAAAAAAAAAATTATATAATCCTCTTCTTTAAAACTTGCGTAAACTTACACCAAGAGGATTGTTTTACAAACTCCAGTGAGTGAATATTATGAACTCCAAACGACTCCATACTTCAATATACCATACTCCAAACAACCTCTTCTAACACTGTTTCGATTCACTAAAACCTATTAATACCATTTATTCCTTTTAAGAAATAATTTTACAAACATTACACCATACTCTTACAAGAAATCTAATCTCTGTGCATTTGCAACAGAATGGCACCTAGAGGACGGCTGCATAACCAGCCCATTCCTCCTAATACCAATGAAGCACCAAGACAACCCAACATACCAATACCAAATGTGAGTGTACACGCTCAAGAAGAGCCAGTGGCCCCAATGCCTAATATGGATGGCCGACTAAGAACCATTGAGGAGTTGATGGTCGCTTTAGGGAATGCACACGTGAATCAAGGCCAAGCTGTGGCGGCACCTCCGCCAGAAGCACGCATAAATTACCTAGTCATGGTAAACCCGTATCACCCGCCGCATTATGCCGGCGAGGAAGATCCGGCTAAGCTCGAGGAATGGATCCAGACGTTCAACAAGTTACTGAACGCCGTGAGATGACCGGAAGGGGAAAAAGTGCACGTGGCATCGTACTATCTCGGTGGTGAGGCGGATGACTGGTGGCATTCAGTGATGAGGATGAACCTTACTCCTGGAACGAATTTATGGAACTACTCAGGGATCGCTTTTATTCCTTGAGCACTAAAGCCGCATTGTACGAGGAATTCCTATCCTTAAAGCAGGGAGGTCAGACAGTCTAGGAATACTATACCCGGTTTAAGGAACTGGTGCATTTTGCGCCAAGGTTGGTGCCTACTGATGTCGAAACGGCTCAAAAGTTTGAAATGGGGTTAAATCTGACCATTAGGGAAGTGATCACAGGAGTACACTACCCTGACTTACAAGCAGTCTACGACCGTGCCGTGGCAGTGGCACGAGCACAGCAGCTGAAGAGGAGAGTGAGTGGGGAAGAGGTCCCCAAGATAAGAGGAATAGGGACAACAGAAATGAGAACAATGCAAGGAGAAAGGATTATCGGGGAGGACCCAATAGACCAAAACAGGCAAACAACGGAGGAAACAATGCGAGGGTTTTTAACCAAGGATGCCCTATACCAACATGCCCAAGGTGTGGCAGACCTCATCTAGCGAGGGGATGCCCTCAGCACGGTGCATGTTTCCGATGTGGTCGGATGGGCCATCAGAGGAATGAGTGTCGCACTCGACTTGAAAACATCACCAAGACGGAGGACTTGGTTACGGGACCAGCGCAGCCTCGTAATCACAATGGTCGCAATGGCGACAATCAGGGGTTTCGACCCCCTCAAAATCAGAATCCCAATCAAAACCAGCGCCCTCCATAGAACCAGAACCCGAATCGCCAGCCAAATCAGCAGGGCAACCAAGGACGCCTTATTGGACGACTCAATGTGATAAAACAAGCTGACGTACCTGTGCAAGGTGACGTAATGGCAGGTACATTTCATGTTTTAAGCGTACCTCTTAAAGTTCTATTTGACTCAGGAGCTAGTTGTTCTATTATATCATCAAGAGTCTTACATGAACTAGATCTACCTAAGTACGAGATGATTAACTTAGGAATTCAACTACCTTCAGGAGAAGTAGTATCATGCTCTAAACGTTATAATGGAATTCCGATAGTTATCAAGAACGTAGAATTCTTCGCGAACTTGGTAGAATTTAACTTAAGGGACTTCGACGTTATACTGGGAATGGATTGTTGACCCAGTATAAAGCGGTGATTGAATGTCAGAAGCAGAAAATCACCCTGTCGAAAAGTAGGGGAAAGAGAGTCATCTTTCACTCTCAATCCCCTAAGAAGGGTAACAAGATTGTTAACGCTCTCAAGTTATGTAGCTTAATGCGTAAGGGATACGCGTTGTATGCATGCTACGTTCACAACCTTGAAACGGAAGAGGACAAGGTTGGTAATGTCCCAGTGGTAAGAGAATACCCGGATGTATTTCCTGAATATATTCCTGGTATGCCACCTGAGAGAGATCTTGAATTCACCATAGATCTCATTCCCGGAACAGAACCTGTTTCAAAGGCTCCTTACCGCATGGCGCCACTAGAAATGAAAGAGTTGAAGGAACAACTCGAAAAATTGGTGGAGAAAGGATACATAAGACCAAGTACGTCTTCGTGGGGAGCACCGGTCTTATTTGTTAATAAGAAAGACGGAGGACTACGTCTTTGCATCGACTATAGAGGACTCGATCAAGTGACCGTCAAGAACAAGTATCCGTTACCGGGGATTGAGGACTTATTTGATCAATTGAAGGGAGCTTCAGTGTTCTCAAAGATTGACTTTCGATCTGGTTATCATCAACTAAGGATCGCCGAGAAGGATATCCCGAAGACAGCGTTTCGAACTCGGTATGGACACTACGAGTTCATAGTGTTGTCCTTTGGATTAACAAACGCACCGGCAATGTTCATGAACCTCATGAACAATGTATTTAGAGAGCTTTTAGACCAATGCGTCGTGGTGTTCATCGACGACATTCTAATCTACTCGAGGAGTGAGGAAGAGCATTCCCAACATTTGCATCAAGTGTTAGGGATCTTGCGCAAGAATCAACTGTACGGGAAGTTGTCCAAATGCATCTTTTGGTTGGAGGAAGTGGCTTTCGTTGGACATATAGTAACCGCTAACGGAGTTTCAGTGGATCCAGCGAAAGTTTTGGCAGTGACGGAGTGGGCATCGCCGACAAGTCCCACCGAAATAAGGAGTTTCCTTGGACTAGCTGGATATTACAGGCGATTTGTGAAAGACTTCTCAAAAAAATCGCACGTCCCTTAACCCAGCTGTTGAAGAAAGGGGTAAAATACGAGTGGACTAGTGAGTGTGAGACCGCGTTTCAAGACTTAAAGAAGCGACTCACCACTACACCTGCATTAACACTACCATCAGAGAATGGTGACTTCGAGGTTTACATTGATGCTTCGAAGGAAGGATTAGGTTGCGTATTGATGCAAGATTCAAAGGTCATTGCATATGCATCACGTCAGTTGAAACCTCATGAAGAGAACTATCCGACACACGACTTGGAGTTGGCGGCAGTGGTTTTCGCTCTAAAGATATGGAGACATTACCTCTATGGGCGAAAGTGTCGAATGTTCACTGATCACAAGAGTCTCAAATACATATTCACTCAGAAGGAGTTGAATTTGAGACAAAGAAGGTGGTTAGAACTAATCAAGGACTATGATCTCGAAATTTCTTACCACGAGGGGAAGGCCAACGTGGTAGCTGATGCCTTAAGTCGAAAGACCCAGCATGTGGCGAATTCACTAATGATTCCGCCGGCATTGTATATGGACATGGCGAGATTGAGCTTAGAGCTGGTGCATCCAGGCACTGTAAATGAAGTGGTCAATGCAATGGTAGTAGAATCGACCATATTTGATGAGATCAAACTCGCCCAACCAAGCGACGTAAAGTTGGAGAGGATTAAGGAGAGCATTGCCGCTGGAAAGGCGATAGGGTTTGCTATCCATGAGGATGGAAGCATTCATTTCAAGGGAAGGTGGTGCGTACCACAAAAGTGTGTGGAACTGAAACAAAGATTAATAGAGCAAGGACATAATACACCTTACTCGGTTCACCCTGGAGGCGACAAGTTGTATAAGGATTTAAAGAAGATTTTCTGGTGGCCGAGGATGAAGAAAGATGTGGCAGAATTTGTGGCGAGATTACTCACGTGCCAAAAGATCAAAGTCGTACGTCAAAAACCCTTAGGGTTGATGCAACCATTGGAAATCCCGAGTTGGAATGGGATAGTATCTCGATGGACTTTGTTTCGGGATTGTCACGATCACCTAAAGGGATGAATAAGATATGGGTGATTGTTGATAGGCTAACGAAGACGGCCATATTTATTCCAATGAAGGACACTTGGACCATGGACCAATTAGCGAGAGCGTATATTGACAATGTGGTACGACGACACGGGCTACCACATGACATTATCTCCGATAGAGACAATAGATTTGTCTCTCACTTTTGGACTAAGCTGCAAGAAGCACTCGGTACGCAGATTAAGATGAGTACCGTGTTCCACCCAATGACAGATGGACAGACGGAGAGGACGATCCAAACCTTGGAGGACATGTTAAGAGCGTGTGTCCTAAAATTTAAAGGAAGTTGGGAAAATCACTTACCCTTAATTGAATTTTCCTACAACAATAGCTACCATGCTAGCATTGGCATGGCACCATTCGAAGCACTGTATGGACGCAAGTGCCGAAGTCCGCTAAGTTAGGAAGAGAGTGATAAGACTGCGGTAGTGGGACCATAACTCGTTGAGGATATGTCCCAACAAATCAAAGTAATTCAAGGAACGATGAAAGACACAAGACCGACAGAAAAGCTATGCCGACGTGAGACGACAAGACCTAGAATTTCAAGTTGGAGATAAGATCATGCTGAAAATATCACCGATAAAGGGAGTGATTCGCTTTGGCAAACAAGGAAAGTTAAGCCCTCGATACATAGGACCTTACGAGATTCTGGAAAGAGTCGGAAATCTAGCATATCGACTAGCCTTACCGCCGACAATGGCTCGAGTGCACAATGTATTCCATGTCTCGCAATTAAAGAAGTATGTGCCGGACCCGACACATGTACTTCAACCGGAAACGATTGAGCTAGACGATGAATTGACCTACGAGGAGGTTCTAGTGCAAATACTCGATGTCAAGGAGAGAGTGACAAGAAATAAGACCGTGAAGATGGTCAAGGTTCTTTGGTCGAACAATGAAAGTGAAACAGCAACATGGAAGTTGGAATCAGACATGAACGAACGGTACCCGACCCTATTCCAAGATGATGCAACCAAAGTTATGGGGACATAACTGTAAGCTTAAGAGGAGGAGGATGTAACGGCCAAATAATATGTATCCTATGTATCCTAGTCAAATAAACAAATTCAAATTGTTTTAAACTATGAAATGACTTGATCCCTTCATAGGGTACGTAGGCAACTTGGAAATTTCAATTATGGGTTTAGTCACAATATCACAATATCACAATAAAGAAAAACGAAATGAACGAAAGGACGCTAGTTCTTAGCTCGCGAGAAGCTAACACGCAACTTCGAGGACGAAGTTGACTTAAGGAGGGTAGACTGTAATACCCGTAATTTTTATAAAAAGAAATGGAATTAAATTCGAAGAGCAAGAGAATTTTTAATTTCAAGAACCCGTGAACTCAGAAATGATTTGAATAAATATTTCATTGCACGGGAGTCAAAAGACGACGAATTCAAAGCCGACAAATTCAAACTCGATGGATTCAAGATTTCAAATACGAAATAATCTCGATTCGAAATAAATTTAAAAATAGGAATTTACAATCCGAGAACGACCCGAAAAATCGAGCCCGAAAACGTAGGAAGACAGAAGTCCGAAAGAGAGGAGAAAAGGCCCGACGGATCGCACGGCCCGGCCCAAGACGCAGCCCTGCCGGGAGCGGCGCAGTCGTCGCGCGGTCTGGAGGGAAAACGCACCACGGGCGCGCCACACCATAGATTGCGATCACCTTTCACGTTTTCGAGATTTCTTACCTTATTTTCAACCCGTGACGATGGAAACTCAATACCAGGCCATGGAAGGGTATTAGGGACGAGATGAGACTGATCCTTGGCCATTTTATCAGATCTCATTCCCCCATTGTCTCTCAAATTCTCTTCCAAGCTCTTCCAAAACCGAAAACCCCAAAATCCCTTGTGTTCTTGAGTTTCCGACGATCAAATCCGAGAAAGAGGGACTTGAGAAGGAGAAGTCAGACCCCTAGGACGTTGGTGAGTGTTTCTTAAGTTTTCCTACACCTTTTCGAATCCAAAAATTCGATCTAACTATGGATTATTCCTTGCGATTTCGGTTCGTGGCCAAAGGAGGAAGAAATCGTGTAGAGAAGATCCGTTTGCGGCAATCCGTAGACGCCGGACGACCCAGAGATGACCTATAACTCATACCAAGTAAGTCAATGCCTTACGTATCAATCTCAGTGTCTTAGGAACGTTCGTAACCTAGGATTTAACCAAAACATGAAAATCAAACCTAAAAGATTCACTTTTCCGCAATTTCTGAAATCCCATGAAAACTTCTATTTCGAGAATCTGAAATTAAAAACTCCGAACTGAAGATTTGTTCCTAACATCTAAATCTAGGTTGTGTCAAATTTTCATGCATTTTCATCAAGTTTTAATACCCCAAATCCCGTCTGACATTTTCTGAGTTGTTATGAAATTTTCAAAATCCTGACAGCATGCCTATTCGAACTTGATGTTGATTTTTCTATTACCTCCGGTCCAAACTAATCTTTGATATAAAAATAAAAGTTGTTGATAAATTTTCCAAGATTATGTCTGTAAAATTTCGTGGATTTTAGTTAACGTTTGAGTCTCCAAAATCAATCTGAACAGTCTGCATTTTTGAAAGAAAAATTCTGACAGATTTCTATCCGAAATTGATGAGCAAATATGATTTAATACGAAATAATTTTGGATAAAATCCTCTAATAAAACTTGTTTATTTTGGTGTTGTGTAAGTGCCTGTAAATTTTAATAAATTTTGGAGTTCATTTTGTAGGTCGAAAACGTGGTTTAAAAATGGTACGCTGTTACTGGTAAACTGACAGATTTTAATTTTTGAAAAGATTGTGAAATTCGACTTATTTCCTTCCTTACCTCATTTCGAGAAACTTAAAACACAAAAGTTGTTTGTTAATATGTTTTTGATACACTGTGCGAATTTCACGTTGATCTCCTATGAAATGAATTTTTAAACGAAAAAGGTGTAAACTGTGACGAGTTTGTACTAAACTTGATGGATTTTGACTTTCACACAAACGAACGAGTTTTTCTTTGGAATGATAAAAATAACTTTTGAAAAATCCTATTACACTAAGTTGAAAATGATATCGGCTACTAAGCAGAGGGTGAGTGCTCTGCAGGGTGCCCCTCTAGCTAGAAACTTCGTGCCTAAATGGACGAAAGAAATATACTGTGAAATTATGCCAAAACAGCGAGATATATACGGCCTACACTCTCGGGAGTATCCGTATGGGTTTCCTGAGGCTCCGAAGTGGTACTGGGTATGGCGGATACGGCTGCCGCCGCCGGATCACCGACTAAATGAAACTTACGAAATGGTTGCGGCCGCCGGATCACCGGCTAAACAAGATATTATTGAGATTGTGGCGTAACGGGAAGAAAATTAAAAGAGTTAAATTTAAAGTTATTTATTTATTCATGTCCTTATTTATCTTTAATCATGCTTTAAATTTATGCCTATGCTTAATCGTATTACTTTAAAATTAATTATGCCTTTAAGTTTATGTGAATTAAATTCTTGCTTATTAAATTGGTCAAATTAAATTTTTTTAAATATGCATGATTAAAATTACATTTTTATTAATTAAGTTTTAAACGTTGTTTATATTTTTCTATTACAGAGTACGGAGCATGATCATGCATTGGGGGATTATTTTGGACAATCATTTTACATGACTTGCATACGTGCCTGTTAACCCGTGTTTTGGCCATGTCGGCCCGATATTTATTTTTCGCTGCATAAACTTGATTATTATCGTGCATGGATGATTATTACTCTATTTTCAATTTAAGTACTTCCGGACTTGTTTTTAAATTATTTTCCAATACCTCTAGCCTTGCATCTCTTTAGCAAGCTTGAAGAAGTCGTGTCTTGCTAGGGAGGTGTGGCGGTGGCATCCCGGCCTGGGTTACCAAAACCGGGGTGTTACAGATTTGTCAGGTGTTGCTTGTCCACCACAGATAAATAACATACCCTGGGCAGTTATGGGTCTGTGGCCTCGTAGAATTTGTTGTCTTAAGAGCATGTAAATCCTTACTGTAAGTACCTGTCTGTCAAAGGGAACATGGTACAGGAAGCATGAGAGTTAGCCAACTGACATGATTATCCCAAACAAGGATCTGTGTAGCAAACGGAAGTTTAATTGTGTTTCATCTGAATCTTGTCCAATTTTTATTATTTTCTCCCTGTCCCTTCTGTCTCAATTTAAATCTGCTTTCTAGAATTAATGATAGATAGTGTAGCATAATCTCTACTGCTTTCTTAGAATAATTTTAATTGCTTTCTTAGATTAAATTTAATCGCTTTCTTAGAATAACTTTATCTACTTTCTAGAATAATATAGCTGCTTTATAGGATAATTTTAATCTGCTTTGTAGAATAATTTTAATTGCTTTCATAGCCTAGTTTAAATTCTGTCAAGTAGATGATAATTCAAATCAAAAACTGATTTGAGTAATACGAGTGGAAAATCTTATAAAACGACGTGGGACCTGTTTCTATCGCACATCCTCCAGTGAACGATCCGGTCTTACTTACTGCAATTTTTGACGCCGTGCGCTTTCGGCCACAGTTTGTTCACACAAGTAATAAAAATGTGACAACCTATAAACATATCCTGAATCCCAACTCCATCATAATAAATTGGTTTCATTAAATAAAATTAAATCGGGATTGCTTTTCAAAATACTCGTATGGGAAACTGTCAAAAGTTTCAATTTCCTTTTTCGATCCCGGATGCTCCCAAACTCACATTTATTAAATTCAAAAGACTTCTGTTGAATGCTCTCTAGTTGAGACAACAAGCTGGAACCGCCACCAGCAATTCCTTCGCACACCACCTCCATGTATTTCTCATGGGTCTTCCAGGCTGCCTCCCATCGGAAAGGCCTTGGCGTGATGAACATTGCCCTATCACCACATATCAATTTAAGAGGGCTATGATCTGATCATGTTCTGGGCAGGTGGACAACCCTACCTTCCTCAAAGATATTTATCCATGAGATGTTGGCCAAGCCTCTATCAAGTCTTTTACTGATTCTTCGCCCCTCTCCTGCCATATGCGTCCATGTATACTCCGGCCCAATAGAATTCAGATCCAACAACTGACAATGATCAAGTGTTTCTCGAAATTCCGAAACCCTCTCAGCGAGGAAGACACCACCACACACTTCATTTTGCACTACAATCTCATTCCAATCACCCATAATGGCCCATGGCCCGTCTATTGCCTCAGCTATTCCTTAAGCTCACCCTAGTTTCTATGCCGCCTTTGATAATTAGGATCCGCATAAATGGCCATAAAGGTCCAAGAAGGCGAACGCTTCGAGATGCAAATAGTAGTCATCCGCGCCCGGACATCAATAGTGACTATTTGGCAGTTGACATGCAAAGCCGATAGCACCCATAGACCTCCACCCATACCCATAGCCTCCTGTAATACCCGGGAATTTTGCAACATAAAATAAATAAATAAATAAACAATAAATAAAAATAAATAAATAAATAAACATGATAAATAGATAAAGAATCATAAGAGATGATAAATGGAATTTAAATTAAAAAAGAATCAAAGTTCTGAGAACCCGGGAAGCCGAAGATAATTTAATCAAATAAATTGTACACGGGAACCCGACACCAATGAACTCGGGAATTCGAGGCCAATATTAAATCTAGACCCGAGTAAAGATTTGGATAGGGAATTGGAACCCAAAACTGACCCGAAAATCGGAGCACGAGAACATAGAGGGATAGAAGTCCGAAAGAGAGGAGAAAAGGCCCGACGGATCGCACGACCCGGCCCAGACCGCATCCTGGACCAAGGCCGTGCGGTCCCCGCGCACTCCCAAGGGGAGAGACCACGCCAACCCCGCGCCAAATGCGGCAGTTGCGACGTTCCGCGATTCACTCGCCCGAATCCGGATTTTTCGACTTCGGTTGCTCACCTTGCAGCTCAAGACACCCTAGGGCCGACTTTGGACGTCCCCTAGGTCTTCCACATCTATAAATAATCATTCCTTCCCACACCGAACACTTTGAAAACACTACGAAAATCTCTATACGTATCAAACCCTAATCCCGGAGTCGTCGGAGGCACGAAAGCAATAGAAGACTAAGTTTGGACGAAAATCTGGAGACCCTCATCGCCGTGGTAAGATCTTGTCCATTCTTTTCCATTCAAGAATAATAAATGATCCTAATTAAATCTCTTTTTTCTAAACCCCGATCCGGACGCGTTGAGGAAAAACGAAGGATCTCGGAGGGAGAACGAAGGACGTAGAAGCCACACCTACGAATCGACGAGCCGGATAATCCAAATTTATGTAAGTTAATACTTACTATGGTTTTGGGTGATTAAAACACAACCAAACATAGAGATCTAATTAAATAACCCTAAAATATGTCAACGAAGAAATCCTACGGCGCAGCGTTTTTGCACGAATTTTTAGAACCCATAAAACTGATCAAACGGGAAAACTTAAAACACAAAAAACGTTCCTAAGACATAGATCTACCTTCTGCTAAAATTTCATAATTTTTCATTGAGATTCGATATCTGAAATCGACTCCAAACCGAACTGTTCTATATTTAGATCTTGAAATCTCGACAGAACTCTAGTCCGAACTTGTAGGCGTTTTTGACAATAGATCTAAGATGAATTAGATCTTTTGTTGAACATAAAACTTGTAGATCTATGCCTTAAGTATCTCCCTGGGAAATTTCATCAAATTTGGAGTTAGTTTGCTATGGTAGATTTTGAAATTTAGAAACTGCTGCTGTGTAATTTCGGACAGAGAAATAACCTGATGGAAATCCATGTTTTTGACTTACTTAATTGGATCGAAAAGGTTAAAACACGAAACTTGGTCATCTTTGTGTTTTCGAGTCACTGGTAAAATTTCAGAATTTTCGGACTTATAACAGATTTTTAAATAATTTTTGAAGTAAACAGCGTTTAAGGAAGGGGTATTTTGAGAACTTACTAAATCTGGGAAATTGGCCTTTAAGGTTTAAACGATTGGGACTTTCCTTCGAAATAAAACACATGAAACAAGAATCTTGAAAAAAAAACACTTCGTGCCTTTGCGGACGATGGTGACCCGCGCGAATACGAGAAAATAAAATACACATGAATAATGTTTGCCGAAAGGCAATTGAGATATAATGCTTGCCGAAAGGCAATTGAGATATAATGCTTGCCGAAAGGCAAATGATTGTAACACCCCGGATTTGATAACCCAGGCCGGGGTGTCACCGCCACACCTCCCTAGCAAGACACGGCTTATCCGAGCTTACTATGGAGATGCAAGGCTTATGGGTACTTAATAGATTTCAAAACATTCCAATATTGAGTCCGGAAAATAAAAATGCTTAGTTTCAAAATACGGGATAGTAATCATCCATGCACGAAATACAGTAAATGCAGCAGAAAATTAATCACGGCCAACATGGCCAAAACTCTGGTTTAACAGGCCCGATTTAAAACAGTACTGAAGTGCAAGAAATAAAAGTGTTCATGAAATAGTTCCCCCAAATGCATGAGCATGCATCACTCGACATACTCTGTAAAAGAAAAACAACAACGGGTTTATCAGGATAAAAATATACCAAGTAAGTTAATTCCTAACTAAACAATTTAAGGGGTTACATGTGTTTAGTTAAAAGTTAGACTTTTTATGCATATTAAAAATTAATTTAAAATTTATAGATTACTTGCAGCGGAAAGACATGATTATTATATAAGACTAGAATACGAAATTTTAAAGCATAACTTAAAAGTATAATTTAAAAGCAAAATTTAAAAGCATGATAAATAAATACAATTTAATTAAATACACACTCACAAGTCTTTTAATATTATCCCGAGGACTAAGAAGAGGACATCATACCGGGGAGATCACTAACGAGGCAATCTCAAAATATAAAACCACTAACGAAGCAGTCTAAATAAATGGGAGACCACTAACGAGGCAGTCTCAATGATCGTAGGACCACTAACGAGGCGATCCAAATAAATACAAAGCGCGCGAGATCACTAACGAGGCAATCTCAGATAGTAGGGAGACCACTAACGAGGCAGTCTCAAGATAATAATAGCATGAAGATCGGCTCAGCCTAGTGAACGGGATTTTTCGAAAGTTTATGTTTCGTCGTATACAAAAGATTCGTTATCGCATTTCATAGTTTGAGTTTTCTCAAGTTCGAAAATCCAATTCGTCACAGTTTACACCTTTTTAAATTAAAAATTCATCTTTTAATCCAAAATTCTGAAATTTACACAGTAGCTCAAGGACACCTATACAAACAACTTTAATGTTTCGAGTTTACGGAAATAAGGTTTCGAAGTAAGTCGAATTTCGAGTTCTTTACAAGGGAAGATTTCTGCCCGAAAGCTTAATTCTGACACAGTTTCATACAACGCCGATTAAAAATTCATTTTACATCCAATTGATCCGAAATTTTTACAGGTTGTAGAGAACACCTTAATGAACAACTTTCATGTTTTAAGATTTTGGAAATAATGAGTTTTAGATGTTCAAACATCGTCACCAATACACTGCTCACGCGCGGGTTCGAAAATCCATTTTACACAGGTTCTGAATTTGTCCGATTTGACATATCAAATGAACTCCAAAATTCATGAGATTTTATATGCATAATATAGACATAATTATCTACAACTTTTGTTTAGAAATGAAGTTCAAATCGGTCTAAAAACGGGTGAAAGACATGCATCAAGTCGAATCAATAAAACTGTCATGGTTTCAAACGTCCGGTTTTCATACAGAAAATTTACGTCATGATTTGGGATATCAAACCTTTACGTCAATGGCTGACGTTTTGACACAAGGTAGAGTAGAGTCTTATGAACAAAATCCATGTTGAAAAGTTTTCGGTTTGAATTCCCGAAGATAGAGTTTTGGTTGAGTTACTGAAATTGGTCGAAAATAGGGTTTTTGAAAATCGATTTTAGTTACGTGTCTAGATCTTTTAATTCAAACGACAATAAACCACAAAATTAAAGAGTAAGGTCTTAACTTACTTAGTTAGAGAATAGGGTTGCTGTAAGGGCTTTCCGGACGTCCTAAGGTCGCGACAAACGGCCAACTTCTTCGATCGCTTTTTGTTCGTCACCCGACGTGAAATCGTAGCAAGGAAAAGACGATTAGATTTTGAGTTCTTGAGATTTATGGATGAACTAAACACTATAACACAACTTACCAAGGTCCTAGGAGGCAGAGGCTTCGTCCGATCGTCCCGTCTTCGCCGGAATACTCGCCGGAAAGTGAAGTCGAATGGAATTTGGCTTGGAGAGGAAGATTGAGAGAGTCTAGGGTTTGTTTTCTGAAAACAATGGTATGGGGGCGTCCCCAACCGACCTTATGCCCTTCCCAATTGCTGTGATTGGCTTG
>JAOANR010000005.1:14218713-14379551 GCA_030278955.1 Hygrophila difformis | reverse complement strand
CCACCGATAGAGGTCGGAGTTTTGGCAAGAAAATCTCCATGGAAGGAAAGTTTACACCTCCTGCACCTCTGGCGCGGTGGTGACGCGCACGTATAGCTTTGTCCACGCGAAGCACGCGCGATCAGTCCTGGGACGCACCTCCCTCATGCCGCGCAGTGGCCGCACGTGCGCGCGCGAGGGCGCGTGGCGGCCGGACCGGCCGGTTCGACGGTTTGTGTGGTCCGTCGGGTCTTTTCTTCTTTCCTCTATCGAGTTTCTATCCTCTACGTCTTCGGTTCGACTCTTCGGGTCATTTCCGATTTGAAATTTCTATCTTGAATTTACTACGAACTCGGGTTAATGTTCGTAGCATTTCCGTGCGATAATTTATCTAATTAAATTAGTTCTGATTTCTCTTAACAATTTTCCCGGGTATTACAGTCTACCCCCTTAAGAATCAACTTCGTCCTCGAAGTTGTGTTTCGGTTTCCTTGAGTTAAACGTTAGGATGCTTTTGGTTATGTTTTTATTTTGTGACTTATTTTGTAACTAAACTTAGAATTTAGATTTCCAAGCTGCCTACGTACCCTGTGAAGGGATCAAGTCATAACGTAGTCCAAAACAATTTGAATTTGTTTTTCTCGGGTGTTACATCCTTCCCCCCTTAAGAATCCAGTTATGTCCCCATAACTGTGGTCGGGTCATCTTGAAAGAGGGTCGGGTAACGCTGCTTCATATCGGCTTCCAATTCCCATGTCGCCGTCTCCGTTTTGTGGTTAGACCAAAGAACCTTGACCATCCTCACGGTTTTATTTCTCGATACTCTCTCCTTCATGTCAAGTATTCGCACCGGAACTTCCTCGTAGATCAAGTCATCCTCCAATTCAATTTCTTCCGGTTGGAGCACATGGGCCGTATCGTGCACATACTTCTTCAATTGGGAGACGTGGAACACATCGTGAACACGAGCAAATTGTGGTGGCAACGCTAGCCGATATGCGAGATTTCCCACTCTTTCTAGGATTTCATATGGTCCTATGTACCGTGGACTCAGTTTTCCTCGTTTGCCGAAGCGCATCACACCCTTCATTGGTGATACCCTCAGCATGACTTTATCGTCAACTTGAAATTCCAAGTCTTTCCGTCTCACGTCCGCATAACTCTTTTGCCGGTCTTGAGCCATGTCCTCAATGAGTTGTGGTCCAACTTCCATAGTCTTATTACTCTCGTCCCAGCTCAATGGACTTCGGCATTTGCGTCCATACAGTGCCTCGAAAGGTGCCATGCCGATGCTAGCATGGTAACTATTGTTGTAGGAGAACTCGATCAAAGGCAAATGGTTTTCCCAATTTCCTTTAAATTCTAGCACACATGCTCTCAGCATGTCTTCCAATGTTTGAATCGTTCTCTCTGTTTGCCCGTCCGTCATGGGGTGGAACGCGGTACTCATCTTTATTTTCGTACCGAGGGCGTCTTGTAGTTTTGTCAAAAAATGTGAGACAAATCTACTGTCCCTATCCGAGATGATGTCGTGTGGTACTCCATGCCGTCGTACCACATTGTCGACATACGCTTTTGCCAATTGGTCCATGGACCAAGTATCCTTCATTGGGATAAATATGGCAGCTTTTGTTAATCTATCCACGATCACCCAGATTTTGTTCATCCCTTTTGGTGATCGTGGTAACCCCGAAACGAAATCCATGGAAATGCTATCTCATTTCCAACTCGGGATTTCCAATGGTTGCATTAGCCCTAGGGGTTTTTGGCGTACTGCCTTGATCTTCTGGCAGGTAAGGCATCTCGCCACAAACTCGGCCACTTCTGTTTTCATGTTCGGCCACCAATAGTTCTTCTTTAAGTCCTTGTACAGCTTGTCGCCTCCGGGATGGACCGAGTATGGGGTGTTATGGCCTTCCTCCATCACTTTCTGCTTCAGGTCCATGCAATTCCGTGGTATACACCATCTTCCCTTGAAGCGGATGCTTCCGTCCTCATGAATTTTAAAATCTATTGCCTTTCCTTCGGCAATGTCCTTCCTAATTTCCTCCAACTTCTCATCACCCGGTTGGACGAGTCGTATTTCATCGAATATGGTAGGTCCCACTACCATTGCGTTGACGACTTCGTTTACCGTGCCAGAATGCACCAACTCTAGACTTAATTTTGCTAAGTCCTTGTACAACTCGGCCGGTATCACGAGTGAATTCGCCACGTGTTGAGTCTTTCGACTCAGGGCATCGGCTACAACGTTGGCTTTTCCTTCGTGATAAGCAATCTCCAGGTCATAATCCTTGATTAACTCCAACCATCTTCTCTGCCTCAAATTCAGCTCTTTCTGCGTGAATATGTACTTGAGGCTCTTATGGTCGGTGAACATCCGACACTTCCGCCCATAGAGATAGTGTCTCCATATCTTTAAGGCGAACACGACCGCGGCGAGTTCTAAGTCGTGCGTCGGGTAATTTTCTTCGTGTGCTTTTAGTTGACGCGATGCGTATGCTATAACCCTTTGATCTTGCATTAGCACGCATCCCAATCCCTCTTTCGAGGCATCGCTATACACCTCAAAGTCTCCATCCTCAGATGGTAATGCCAATACTGGCGCTGTGGTAAGTCGTTTCTTCAAATCTTGGAATGCGGACTCACACTCACTGGTCCAGTCGTATTTTACCCCTTTCTTCAACAGCTGGGTCAACGGGCGTGCGATTTTCGAGAAGTTCTTGAAAAATTGCCTGTAGTATCCCGCCAGTCCAAAGAAACTTCGTACCTCTGTTGGACTCTTCGGCGGTACCCACTCGGTCACTGCCGAGATCTTCCCTGGATCTACTGCCACTCCGTTGGCGGATACTATATGCCCAAGAAATGCCACTTCCTTTAGCCAGAAGTCGCATTTGGACAGTTTACCATACAGTTGGTTCACTCGTAAGATCCCTAACACTTTGTGTAAGTGCTCGGAATGTTCTTCTTCACTTTTCGAGTAGATCAAGATGTCATCTATGAACACCACCACGCATTGATCTAACAACTCTCGAAATACATTATTCATGAGATTCATGAACATTGCTGGGGCGTTCGTTAGCCCGAATGATAGCACCGTGAACTCGTAGTGTCCGTAACGAGTTCTGAACGCCGTCTTTGGGATGTCATTTTCGGCGATCCTCAAATGGTGATATCCAGATCGCAGGTCGATCTTTGAGAATACTGAAGCTCCCTTCAGTTGGTCGAACAAATCTTCGATCCTAGGCAATGGGTACTTGTTCTTGATGGTAACTTGATTAAGTCCTCTATAATCAATACATAGTCGTAGTCCTCCATCTTTCTTCTTAACGAACAAGACCGGTGCTCCCCATGGGGACGTGCTCGGCCTAATGTATCCCTTCTCCAACAACTCATCGAGTTGTTCCTTTAGTTCCTTCATTTCCAGTGGCGCCATGCGGTAAGGAGCTTTCGAGACAGGTTCCGTTCCCGGAATGAGATCTATGGTGAATTCAAGATCTCTCTTAGGTGGCATACCGGGAACGTCTTAAGGGAACACATCCGGGTATTCCTTCACCACCGGAACGTTGTCCACCTTGACTCCTTCAGCTTCCAGGTTATGAATATAGCATGCATATAGCGCATAACCCTTCCGCATTAAGTTACAAAACTTGAGGGCGTTGACTATTTTGTTAGACTTCTTAGGGGGTTGGGAGTAGAAGATGACTCTCTTCCCCCTACTCTTTGACAGCGTGATCTTTTGTTTTGGCACTCGATCAAGGCCTTATATTGGGTTAGCCAATCCATCCCTAGTATGACGTCAAAGTCTCTGACATCAAACTCTACCAAGTTCGCAAAAAACTCTACGTTTTTTATTACTATAGGTATTCCGTTGTAACGCTTAGAGCATGCTATTACTTCTCCAGAAGGCAGTTGAATTCCTAAGCTAATCATTTCGCACTTAGAACAACTGGCTCCGGAATCAAATAAAACTCTAAGCGGAGTACTTAGGACATGAAAGGTACCTGCCATCACATCACCCTGCGCGGGTATGTCAGCCTGGTTGATCACGTTCAACCTCCCCATCGGCCTCCCTTGATTGGCCGGCTGGTTCTGATTCGGATTTGGATTTTGTTGCTGGTTTGGAGGGCGCTGGTTTGGATTCTGAGGAGGCCGATATCCTTGATTGTTGCCGTTCCTGCCTCCTTGGTTGAACGGCTCATTGGTGTCCTGTGACCAAATCCTCTCTCTTCATGATGTTCTCGAGTCGGGTTCGACATTCCTCCCTCCGATGGCCAATACGGCCGCACCGGAAACATTCGCCCACCTGAGGACATCTCCTCACCAGGTGCGACCTGCCATACCTCGGACACGGTGGCACTCGTCCTCCTTGGTTGAAATTCCGACCATTGTTGTTTTGAACATTCCCGTTCGGACCTCGCCGAAGGTTTTCCCCACCAGTAGTGTTGCCCGTCCTATTGTCCCAGTTTCTTTTGTCTGGTCCTTGTGCCCCTCGGCTAGATTCCCCAGCAGTCTTTCTCTTTAGCTGTTGTACTCGTGCGACTGCTACCGCACGATCGTAGACAGCTTGTAGGTCTGGATAGTTAACTCCGGTGATCACCTCCCGAATTGACAAGTTCAATCCCATTTCGAATTTCTGCGCCTTCTCCCCGTCCGTGGGTACCATCCGAGGCGCGAATCTCACCAACTGCTTAAACCGAGCATAATATTCTTGAACATATTTTTCCCCTTGTTTCAGGGATGAGAACTCTTCGTACAGTGCTGCCTTAGTACTCATTGGGTAGAAGCGCTCCCGGAGTAACTCCATGAACTCGTTCCACGAGTAAGGCTCGTCGTCTTTGCTAAGTTTCCCCTGGGTAGCTTGCCACCATTCGTCGGCCTCGCCGCCCAGATAGTACGAAGCCACGTGAACCTTCTCTCCTTCCGGGCATCTCACCGCATTCAGTAATTTGTCGAAGGTCCTTAACCATTCCTCGAGCTTAGCTGGATCTTCCTCCCCAACATAGTAGGGAGGTCGGTAGGGGTTTACCGAAGCCAAGTAATTGATCCTCGCTTCCGGTGGTGGTGCCGCGGCAACTCCGCCCTGGTTAACGTAAGCATTGCCCAGTGCGACCAGTAGTTCCTCCATATTCCTCATTCGCCCTTCCGCAGGGTTGGGCATCGGGCCTGCTGGGTTTGGCGCCTCGACGTTAGGTGCCTGTTCATCGGGTGTCCCTTGCGTGTCGCGGGTTTTGGGAGTGGTAGGTAAGGTCCTTGGTCGCCCTCTAGGTGCCATTCTGTTATAAACATGCGAGCACAAAGAAGGTTTAGAGTTCTGGGGGTTTGATAGAGTGTCGGGAGAAAGTGATTTACTAAATCGAGCGATGTCTACTAAGAGTTGGTTAGGATTTGTATTTATTTATTCAGTCGTTTACGTTAAGGATATAAGGGTTGAAACGTTGAGACCCTAGGTTTTAGGATATTAAGGGTTGAAACATATATAGATATGTTGTTTGTTTATTGTTATCTTGTTCCCTTGGTTGGTTGAGTTTCAATGAAATAAAATATAAAGATTGTGTATAGAATAGATGCTTGTGAATTTATTGCTTAATAGGGAACTTTATTCGGTACAAGCGATAGGAATCAAAATGCTGAGAATAGTTCGGGAAAATAGAAAAGAGAACAATAGGAATAATGTATCAATAATCCCTAAGCCTGGGGAGGGTAGGTGGTCGGATCCTCCATGGGGTCATCCTCGTCACTCGAATCCTCGATGGTGCCCGTGCCAAGGGGCCCATGGAACACTGGGCTTGCTGGCCAATCGGGCCCAGCAGCAGGAGCAGGATCGACGGCGGCAACTGGAGTACGGGCGGCTGCAGGGACAGCGACAGGATCAGCAACAGGGCTAGCTACAGGAGGAGCTCCTGGGCTAAGAGGGGCATGTGGTAGCAAGATATCCCTCAGGTTAAGCAGTTCATTTCCCAAGATCCCTGCTTGAGTCTCTATGCCGTCAATCTGGGTCCGGAGCTCAGTCTCGTGGGTCTGGAGTTCATTGATTGAATTTGGAGTTGGGTCAGATCTTGATGCCCTGCTTCCCTCAGATTAGTCAGGTGGCCCAGGTTAGCCTCCATTTGTTCTACTCTTAGTCTGAAGTTGTTCACGTTTTGAGGGGTTTCGAGGTATGCTTCAATCAACCTCATTAGAAGGTTGTTCATGTTCACGTTTGGTGCGGCCATCTAATGTTAACAAGGTAGATTAGTGTTAGAATATGTTTTAGGCGAGATTAGATAGGAGTTTAAATCTACATGCAATATGCAAGTGCAAGTTCCCTCCCCAATTAAAAATTTAATCTATCCATGTGTTTAAAAATTTTACTACTTGGGTAAAAATAAAAATTGGGCCTATATAGCGGATCAAAAATTTTAATATTTCTTTGGCTAAAATATTTGGCTACGTAAAAATAAATTTTTGGGCTAGAGTAAAACTAGTGGTTTTAAAAGTGGTATATTTAAAAATAATGCTGGGTTTTAAAATAATGGCACCAACATATTAATAATAATAATAATAATAATGATAATAGTAGTAATAATAATAATAATAGCTTGAAAATATATTCCGGGCTCTGATACCAACTTGTAACACCCCGGATTCGATAACCCAGGCCGGGGTGTCACCGCCACACCTCTCTAGCAAGACACGGCTTATCCGAGCTTACTAAGGAGATGCAAGGCTTATGGGTACTTAAAAGATTTCAAAACATTCCAATATTGAGTCCGGAAAATAAAAATGCTTAGTTTCAAAATACGGGATAGTAATCATCCATGCACGAAATAGAGTAAATGCAGCAGAAAAGTAATCACGGCCAACATAGCCAAAACTCGGGTTTAACATGCCCGATTTAAAACAGTACTGAAGCGGAAGAAATAAAAGTGTTCATGAAATAGTTCCCCCAAATGCATGAGCATGCATCACTCGACATACTCTGTAAAAGAAAAATAACAACGGGTTTATCAGTATAAAAATATACCGAGTAAGTTAATTCTTAACTAAATAATTTAAGGGGTTACATGTGTTTAGTTAAAAGTTAGACTTTTATGCATATTAAAAATTAATTTAAAATTTATAGATTACTTGTAGCAGAAAGACATGATTATTATATAAGACTAGAATACGAAATTTTAAAGCATAACTTAAAAGTATAATTTAAAAGCATAATTTAAAAGCATGATAAATAAATACAATTTAATTAAATACACACTCACAAGTCTTTTAATATTATCCCGAGGACTAAGAAGAGGACATCATACCGGGGAGATCACTAACGAGGCAATCTCAAAACATAAGACCACTAACGAGGCAGTCTAAATAAATCGGAGACCACTAACGAGGCAGTCTCAATGATCGTAGGACCACTAACGAGGCGATCCAAATAAATACACAGCGCGCGAGATCACTAACGAGGCAATCTCAGATAGTAGGGAGACTACTAACGAGGCAGTCTCAAGATAATAATAGCATGAGGATCAGCTCAGCCTAGTGAACGGAATTTTTTGAAAGTTTATGTTTCGTCGTATACAAAAGATACGTTATCGCATTTCATAGTTCGAGTTTTCTCAAGTTCGAAAATCCAATTCGTCAGAGTTTACACCTTTTTAAATTAAAAATTCATCTTTTAATGAAAAATTCTAAAATTTACACAGTAGCTCAAGGACACCTATACGAACAACTTTCATGTTTCGAATTTCTGGAAATAAGGTTTCGAAGTAAGTCGAATTTCGAGTTCTTTACAAGAGAAGATTTCTGCCCGAAAGCTTAATTCTGACACAGTTTTGTACATCGCCGATTAAAAATTCATTTTAATACCAATTGATCCGAAATTTTTACAGGTTGTAGAGAACACCTTAATGAACAACTTTCATGTTTTAAGATTTCGGAAATAATGAGTTTTAGATGTTCAAATATCATCACCAATACACTGCTCACGCGCGGGTTTGAAAATCGGTTTTACACAGGTTCTGAATTCGTCCGATTTGACATATCAAATGAACTCCAAAATTCATGAGATTTTATATGCATAATCTAGAGATAATTATCTACAACTTTTGTTTAGAAATGCAAGTTCAAATCGGTCTAAAAACGGGTGAAAGACATGCATCAAGTTGAATCAATAAAACTGTCATGGTTTCAAACGTCCGGTTTTCATACAGAAACTTTACGTCATGATTTAGGATATCAAACCTTTATGTCAATGGCTGACGTTTTGACACAATGTAGAGTAGAGTCTTATGAACAAAATCCATTCTGAAAAGTTTTTGGTTTCAATTCCCGAAGATAGAGTTTTGGTCGAGTTACTGAAATTGGTCGAAAATAGGGTTTTTGAAAACCGATTTTAGTTACGTGTCTAGATCTTTTAATTCAAATGACAATAAACCACAAAAATTAAAGAGTAAGGTCTTAACTTACTTAGTTAGAGAATAGGGTTGCTGTAAGGGCTTTCCGGACGTCCTAAGGTCGCGACGAACGGCCAACTTCTCCGATCGTTTTTTGTTCGTCCCCCGACGTGAAATCGTAGCAAGGAAAAGAGGATTAGATTTTGAGTTCTTGAGATTTATGGACAAACTAAACACTATAACACAACTTACCAAGGTCCTAGGAGGCAGAGGCTTCGTCCGATCGTCCCGTCTTCGCCGGAATACTCGCCGGAAAGTGAAGTCGAAGGGAATTTGGCTTGGAGAGGAAGATTGAGAGAGTCTAGGGTTTGTTTTGTGAAAACAATGGTATGGGGGCGTCCCCAACCGACCTTATGCCCTTCCCAATTGCTGTGATCGGCTTGCCACCGATAGAGGTCGAAGTTTTGGCAAGAAAATCGCCATGGAAGGAAAGTTTACACCTCCTGCACCTCTGGCGCGGTGGTGACGCGCACGTATAGCTTTGTCCGCGCGGAGCACGCGCGATCAGTCTTGGGACGCGTCTCCCTCATGCCGCGCGGTGGCCGCGCGTGGCGGCTGGACCGGCCGGTTCGGCGGTTTGTGTGGTCCGTCGGGTCTTTTCTTCTTTCCTCTATCGAGTTTCTATCCTCTACGTCTTCGGTTCGACTCTTCGGGTCATTTCCGGTTCAAAATTTCTATCTTGAATTTACTACGAACTCGGGTTAATGTTCGTAACATTTCCGTGCGATAATTTATCTTATTAAATTAGTTCCGATTTCTCTTCACAATTTTCCCGGGTATTACATTGAGAAATAAAGCTTGCCGAATGGCAATTGAGATATAAACATGAGGCATGAGACATGAAACTAGAAGACTCGAGAATTTTTCCTTTTAGATTATGTTTTTAAATTATGTCCTACAGTTATATTACTTTGCAAGCTATATTTATGGTCTTATGAAATCCCTGTCTTTTAAATTATGCGGTTAAATTGTAATTAGATGAATACATTAAATCATGTCTTGTATGCACATGTTTTCTTTAAATTTAATTAAAGGCTTTGAAACCCCACAATCGTGTATGTGTTAACTTACTCAGCAAGTTGTACTGACCCAAAACCATTTCTTTCTTTTTCCTACAGAGCATGTAGATTATACTTGAGCACGTACATGCATGAGATTTTTGGGAACAGTTTATTTTTAAATTTTGCATTAGACTATAGTATGAACGGGCCTGTTTAACCCGTATTTTGGCCGTGTTGGCCCAATTTTAAATTCCGCTGCATTATACATATGTAAATATTACTTTCCGCTGCAACTTTGATATTATAATTTTTAAATTATATTACAATGGGCTGTTTGAATGTTTTAAATACTGCAATACCTGGCCCTGCATCTCTTTAGTGAGCTCGGAGAAACCGGGTCTTGCTAGGGAGGTGTGGCGGTGACATCCCGACCTGGGTGACCAAAAACCGGGGTGTTACAGAGTGGTATCAGAGCCCGGATATTTTTAAATTATTATTTTTAAACTATTATTTTTAAACCATTATTACTATTACTTTAAAGCTATTATTTTTAGAAGCCCAAATTATTATTTTTAAAATTTCCTAGCCCAAATTATTTTTGAGCCCAAATGATAATTTTTTTGACCCAATATAGAGGTTCAAAGATTTTAACTATTTTTTTTTAAATTTTTAATGCATTAATTCCATGGAATGAATTTTTACTTTTAAAACCCATGGAAATTCGAAAATATATATATATATATCATATATCATATATCTATAATATATATATGACACTTTATGATGAATAGTAACTTGCTAATGAATAGGACTATTTGCTTTGCTCAAATTTACGAGGAATGCCATGGGGTCCGTAAAGTGCACTAACCCGATTGAAGCAATGGATCTCGCTCAGTTTATGCCCGAGAAATCAATCCTTCTCGCCCAATTCGCTCCGCCGTTCTCGCAGCGCCGATCGTCCTTGCGACGCCCTTATGCCAGTCCAAATCTCCCTCTGCAACCCCTAGCGTCCCAGTCCCACAACCCTCTTCAATCCCTCAATTCCTGTTCTGCAATTATTCGTGAAATTTCCCAAATCTTCTTCTGGATACTTCGTTGAAATTCCACGCTTCTTTCCATTCCTCTTCCTGGGCACTCAGAGATCGCCCGCTTGTTCGCCGTCGCCGCTGTGTGGACCATTTGCCCCGTGCGAATCCGGCCCTCCTCGTGGCATTTTGAGAATGCGCCCATCCGCGTCGCATTTGTTCCGGTTGAAGCGCTGCAACGCATCCGCCCAGTTCTGAATCGCAGCTCCACAGTCCGCCCTGCCTCTAATGTAGTACCTTTCAGCGAATATTCCCTTCATCTGCGAGTCCGGCACCCCCTCTATTCGCTCGCCGCCGACCTCGCAAAAAACGGCGAGCTCTCTTCTCTGTGCTCGCAATCCTCCTCCTCGGACAGTCATGGCGTCGCGCCTCTCTACTGTCTAATCTCACCCGCGCTCCACCATTCTTCCCCTCTCCATTTTCCTTTTCTATTATTATTCCATTGTCCGAAGATCAGCGTTCTTCGCTGCTGCGCTGGTCGCCGGGGTGTTTCCGTAATGTTCAGTGGCAGTGGTGCACGAGAGATGTTTAGACATTAACGGAGCTTGGAAACCGATTTAGGGGGAACAGCAGTTTTGATTCCTCTATTAGGGCCGACATCCTGCCTAGGTATTGCTTTTTCTTCACAATCGTGACATCTGTTCCCTGCGGTATTTCGATTTGAATGGGAACTCTTTTTCATTCTTTGAATTTTTTGGGTTCCTTATTGCGATATTAGTTTTGTGTAATTTACCTCTCTGGAATGCACCATTGTTAATTATGGAGTAGGGTATGTTTCTTATATTGAAATTGAAATCATTAAATTGTAATTTACATCGCTGCTTTTTATGTTTTGGATTTTTCTATTCATTCTTGCAGTGGTTTTCGTATGTGTTTTGTGTATATGACAAACAACTTTAATACCATTCTTAGCTCTGCGTGCAACAACCACTATTCTAATAGAAGTTTCTAGCTTTTCCCATTTCTTTTGTTGTGTACTTTATTCTTTATTTTCTTCCAAGTTCGAAAATTTTCTGTTTAGGATTTGAACTGCGTTTTGAATTCATGAATTGAATGGTGATTGCATTTCTGTGACTATTTAATCGATGGTACTGTTGGCCATTTTTACTCTCTGGTTGGTGGAATCTTTTTTTCTGTGTTCGAATTTAGCGTTCACATCGTATTCAGTTACAGAATTGAAGGAAGTTTAGTTGTGACAATGAACGGGAGATTCCAGCATACTGGTTCCCGTGTCCTAAACATTGTTCAATGATTCACTTTAGAAAGGAATTCTCCACGGAATTATAGTGGTTAGGAAAAAACATAGAGAGGTTGCGTATAGACACTTCCATCAGAAAAGTTAATTTTGATTTAGCGCTGGGAGGAATTGACCTGATATTCTCCAATCAAACTTGAAGAGATTCATGTTTGTAAGTTTCAATGGCACTTATGCTTGGAAAAAGAATTTTCTGGTTTAGGTTTATTTATTTTGCTATTAATTTTGATTGAGGTGTTTCTACAGCACTCGAATTTCAATCTATTTATTCTAACCAATCTATATTGAATCCTGAAAATCAGTGATTTAAACACATCCCAACGAATCATCCTGTATGAACTTCATATATACTTCAGATTTCATGAGGCGTGTTTTGCTTTTGGTGATCCTGAAAAAATTGTTCCTCTTTTCTTATCAGTAGTGTTATCTGAAGCCTTCATGTAAAGGGCTAAAGGCGATTGTTTCTTTATGGGGTGTAACTATTTTAATCTCTGCATTTCAGCTCGGTGTTTGTTTGTTTGGATTTGGCTCATATTCTGGAGAATTTTCCAATATATATCACTACATATGGTTAGCTTTAATGAGGCATTCCAGTTCAAGTAGATTTCATTGTTTCATACTTTGTTCTGGTCATATAAATAAATATTTTTGTTTGTTTTATTCTGAACTATTTTGTGTTAAACTACATTTTTTTACAAGCATGGTTCTTGCAATTTATCTTTCTTACATTAAATTTTTTAGAAAATCACATATGAGCCTGGAAAGTACACGAAAAAAGCCAGCAGCGCCAGGATGCAAGCCTGTCTGAATAGAGTAGTCTTCAGGAGAGCATTGCTCATCGTTGAGCTCAGCCAACTCGGAGACAGGCCTTGCAAGAAGCAGCTATCCAGGCAAATGAAGTTTCAGGTATCCGTTGTAACCGCAGGACTATTGTCTATTCATGACTGTGAGACACCCCACCCACAGGTACAAACCATCGTTTCATGATTGGTTATAGTCATACGAATAAATATTTCTGATCTTTTGTTCATTAATTGATCTGTACAAACCATCGTCTACAAGGTTGTTAGGTAATATTTAAACGTCCTTGAGTTTTCTTTATCAGCGTGTTCAAAATATTCAAATTGTCTTTGCTTTGCCAATTCTAGCTTCACTTCCACTGTTCCTGTTAAATGCATATTGATAGCGAAGCACAGGCTAACAATGTTTGTTTCCGTGATCCATGACTTCATTGGAATAGATATACACTATTATTTCTTCAATTAATACATTGTTCTTTAAATGTCTTATTACAGTTTTCTATAATGTTTTTTCCTCACCGAGCTCCCGCAACGTAGCACAGTTTCATTAGGGCAGCCAAATGAAGCCAGGCTAGCATGGGTGAGACATGCTGTATTTATTCTTCTTTGACGATTAGAACTATTCATATTGAGATCAGTATGTTTTAGAGTTAATTCTTTAACTAATCAGCCTTTTTTTTGTAGTTTTATTTCAATATATAATGCTTCTGCATATTATCTTTCAAAATACTCATTTTTTTCTAGATCCTTTTTTTTTTTTTTCTGCCCACTGGTATTTATTCATTAAGCTCAATATTTGTCATGCCCAGGTTTTTGCGAGGCCGACCCAGCCAAAGGTGAACGAAATCTACAGGTCATCGCCCGCCTCGTCGTACGCAGGCTGTCGCCCGCCCCGGCATCCTCCTCTCTTCGTCCCACAAGCTGTCGCCCGCCTCCTTGTACGCATTGCCAGCGTCTGACAGCGCCACTCGCGCCATTGCCTTCGGCGGTCGTTCCTCCGGCGGGTATCCAAGCGTAACAGGCTTCAAAGTTATCAAGTTTGAAATCTACTTGGAACACAGCTGCGGCTGCACGATTCAAAGTTCTCAAGTTTGAAATCTACTTGGAACACAACTGCGAGAGCAATGAAATAAACACAATAACTTTGAGGTGCAACTATTGGAAGAATAAAATTTATGTGCATTTTGTCATTCGATTGGGTCTAATGGATTCGGCGGTGGGAGAGACGTGGTGGTGGAGGAGCGGTATTCAAGTACACCCCTATTGAACCTTAGCAGCTCATGCCTCCCAATTGCCGTCTGGTATGTCAGGCTTTGGTTGTCACGATTGGGCGCCTCCCCATCGTTTCTACTTTTGGATTCTTTGTGATTTGATCGTTTGTTTTCTTGTTTATTTTATCTTTGTATAGCAGGGTATATAGCAGCTAAGAGGGTACATGTTTTGCACCTTTGTCTCTTCCGATTTGGAGAGTGGTGGATCTGTTATGATATTTTCATTTGTTTTTTTGTCTGCAGAATTTGGTGTGAGCAGGGACAAGCAGCTCTTGAGAAATCCAGCATATGTTTGTTGAACTATGGTCCAACTGGCTCAATACAACTCTCATTGATTATGGCCTTTCAAATATAGGTTACAGAAGAGCAACTTGCGACAGTTTTCATTAATTGTGGACAGGTAAGCACTTGCCAATGATCAATCACATTAGTATTGGCATTTACATGTGGAAAATTGTGTCTGAGTAATTTAGTTTTCCTTCCATTCTGTTTGTAATGAAGGTTGTGGACTGCCGTGTTTGTGGTGACCCAGATTTCGTGCTTCGTTTTGCATTCATTAAGTTCACTGATGAGGGTATGCCAATAATCTTATTTGCTTCTGCATTTTAAGAAATGTCATTGGTCAAATGCATCACAATGTCTCATTCCTGATTTGCTGAAGGAGCAAATAATTCTTTGAGCTTGCCTGGAACTATGCTTGGGTATTATCAGTACTGCCATCTAAAACTGCAATTGCACCTATATATCCAACCTTATATGCAACTGCAATTGCATTCATTTAGGTTTTTGTTTATGATTCGGGATTTGACTAATAGATATGAAAACTTCGTTTTCAGTTCTCGATTATGTATTTTAGCTTCAAATATTAGTTCAATTCCATTATTTGGTACTGTGGGAGAGGAATTGAATGGAGAATATTGTAGTGGTGCAGGCTCATTCACTAGTTGTTCTGAAGGAAGCTGCACATTCTGAACTTCTTCAAAGTAATTCAACTGTCAACAATGTGTATATTCTTTGAGCATAAATTTGTAATATATTATGGTTGTGAATGGATACATTGTTCAACATATTAAGAGCTCTACCGTTATTGTTCTACTGTAACAATTTATTTTAACAATTGCTTCGGCTCAGATCCGCGCGGCGTAGCGCGCGAGGAAGAGTTCTAGTATATATATAAATGGTAGTTCTTAATGAATAGTACTATTTGTTTTGTGAGAAATTACGACCACTGCCCTGCTCCCCACTTTATCTTGCCCTCTGATCTTGCCCTCCTCTCGCCGTCGTCCTCTTCTCCTTGTTCCTCTCGCCCTCGCTTTGCCCGACCCACGATTCCTTGCCCCGTCAAAAACCCTGCACTCCATCCCTCGTCGCCACTTCTCCTTCGTAATTCATCTCCGCCTCTCCCCTTGCTCGCTCCCCGCTCCTCCCCACCAGATTGTGGCTGGAATCTTGCCCGACCCGCGCTTCGTTGCCCGCACTATTTCTGTGTTGCCCATCGATTTGTCCATGTTCCGCCGTCAGTACCGTGTCTCTTGCTGCCTCCGTATGCCCGAATCGCAAATCGCCGCCCTCGACCTACCGTCGCCGCTGCAAACACGCATCGCTGTTTGGGTTAGTTTTTTGTATGGGCATTGAGGCCGAGGTGTTTTCGCCATTTCGGGAAGGCTATTATGGACAATGGGTGTAGCTATTTTCCATTATTGAGTGTTAATGCGTATTTTTGCTCGACATCTGTATGCCTTGTATACTTGCGTGTGATATTTAATTCCTTAATTTGGTTGCTGGAAATTTCTTTTTAAGATTTGGTTCAAGTTCAGGGGTGCTGGAAAATGGGAATGAGTTCCGTTGGATATATTTTGAATTATTCTCATACGTGTTTGGATCGAACGATTTATTTTTATTTTTATTTACTTTTCATTTTTTAATTTAGCATTCTTGGTATATGTTTGAATTTGTTAGGGAATTTGTGGAACTTGGAGTTGTGATATACTTATGCCAGAGTAAGATTTGAAATGGGAGTTGAAAGTCAAAAGATGATGAAAACTCATGTAAATAAGGGATAGTGAAATCGAGGGTGAGCAATAAACAAGCAGCGTTCGAGCTGAAACAGCGTGTGATTCTTGCACTCAACAAGCTTGCAGTACCAATTTGGGGTTGAGGACCTAGAGAAAACTGTTGAATGTTTGACACCTGATGTGGTTGCTCCATTGCTGTCTTGCATATTAGATACAGACCCTGAGAAGAAAATTGCAGTTCGTAAAGAATGCATTCACCTGTTGGGTATGTAAACAACTTTCCAAGAGGATTTCGTCAGACCTCATCTTCGAAAGATGGTAGCTGGCATTGTTAAGACGCTTAAAGATTCAGAATCTGTTGTCAGAGATGCTTGTGTAGACACTTTTGGAGTCTTGGCTTCAAAATTCAGTAACAGTGAGATTGATACTGATGGCATTTTTGTGATTCTGGTTTGACCTCTTTCTGAAGCTCTTGGTGAGCCGCATTGATTTTATCATGGGTCATTCACAATATCTATGATCCTCCTCCATTGGTTTTGCAAAAGATGCTTGCAAAAACTGTGAAGTTGCTCAAGAATCCTCATTTCATGGCCAAGCCAGCAATCATTGAACTGAATAGAAGTATCATTTTGGTCCGTTTCCATAGTCCACTTCATCCAGTGCAATTATTGTTTGTAATTTTGCCTTCTTTCTTCTTTGTTGCTTATAGGTTTCTTCTCTTAACCTGAGAAAGTAAGTTTTCATTGATAATAACCAAAAAAATGCTTAAAAGAACATTGTTATTCTTGTGCACTGGAAAACTTTATGCTTCAAATAATCAAATTCACAGCCAGTTAATGCCTTTGGACTTCTAATTAAAGTGGATTGAATTTGCTAGGTACTGTTTTAAGTTAGAATGTTTCAATTTACATATAAGTAGGTTTGAGTTTTTTTTTTATATCCTTATATAATCTGAAACTCATTCCTACTACAAAACACTAATGTTGTGTTTTCTTAGCATTTAACAAATGTCTCAGGCTGGCTGGTGGTACTCCAAGACATAGTTCCTTAACTACTGCAATTTGTGGAGAATTCACTTGCGTACAGGCCCATATTTATCAACCCCAAAGTATTGTTGAACTATTTTATGTATTACGTACGGAATAACATTCTTCTTCCAAGATTGGAATTCTTACTTTCCATTTATTGGTAGTTGAGAGTTGGCAATGGCAAGGACTTCGTCCCTCATAATGGTAGATGGAATTTCAACAATAAGGTAACTTGTCTAAGAGTTAAGACTATTTGCCCGAAATTACCAACATGGCTACTCTTCTATATGTAGTCTCTCAATACTCATGTCGTTGTCATCGAAGAGCAACCACAGTCCACCCACAATTTCTTGTGAGGGTGGGAAATATGATGGAATATGCTCAAGGGAAGGCTTCATGAGCCTCCACAGTGCATTCTCCGTATTCCATTACAAAGGAAAAACTATGACGCCTATGGTTGTATCTTGTATGCTTCATGATTTTTACTGTTGCACTTCATTTCTTTTATATGGCAGACATTATTAATGTGTTTTTTTTTTTTTATTCATTTATTCTTATTAAGGTTCATGGGGATATAGTTGCAAGTCTGCCTGTCAGAGGTATACCATTCTCCACAGCTCATATCAGTTTATGCAATTAACATCTGTTATTCTTGAAGCTGCTATGGTAATTGTTTGTACCTTATGTCTTGTGTTTATTTAAATTTGAATGATATCGTTGGATACTTGGATGTGAATTTGGGATTTTGGGGAGTTTCAATCGATTGTGATTGTGCAACTAAACTTCTATTTTATTTGTCATTATATGCTTTTCTTTCTGTAATTTTCTTGTTTGACAAGAGCCTCACCGACCCTACTGCTTTCAGCTGGTGGTGACCAATGAATTTGTTAGTTTGCATCGAATTTTTTCATTCTAATATTTATATTTATCTACATTGCAAACTTTCAGGTTTCCTTGATAGAGGAATACAAATTCATGGACTGATGATGATGAATTTTATGACATATGAAAGTAATATTCTATTTGCGCTGGTATTATTGCCATATAGGAATTATTATATTTTGTTTTGTCACTTTTCCTCTCCAAGCCGGAGAAAGAATAAAATTTTGTTTTTAAATGCTTGGATGTTTTTTTAAATATACTTATATTATTTTTTGGCAGAGAGCTGAAACATTGGGGATACCTTAATTTCCAATACTAGAGCATATTCTAAATATTAGAGTCCGGGTTAAAGATTCTACATTTTCATCCAGGTCCGGAACAAATTTCTACTTCATTTATTATTATTAATTTGATCTTTTCATTTATTCTTATTAATGTTCATGGGGATATAGTGGCAACATTAGTACTTGACTAATGTACGTTTAAAGATCAATACCAGGGCAAGTAAGCTCATTACATTTCTTGGTGCTACACTACATTTCTATTGATGATGTTTTTTACAATCTCATTGTGTCGCCATGCTTTGAAGGTATTTAATTCTACTATATATTATATATGTACAGATGATATAGCTTCTCCTTAATTAACTACCTTCAATAATTATTTTATAATTGCGCATTATAGTGATTTGTACATGCAGCTTCTTCATTACTTCTTTGTACAATCTACAAGAGGTGAACTTCGAACTTCCAAACCCACGACGATTGTGACAACTGAGAATGCATAGAAGTTGTTGCGAATCTGGACGGTCCTTAATAGTACCTTATTAGTGCTTCCAGTCAAGGGACAGGGTATTAGTAACTTGCTTTTCCTTTTCTCTCTTCCTCACCTCTAAATTTTTAGATGCCATTTATTTGCTTTGTTGAATTTGAATGGCTTGTACTCATTTATATAATTATTTTTTGGATCCCTAATTCTTGGTTATGCATTTCCTGCATATGTTCCCTCTCCCACTTATGCCTACCTAAAAAATCACTATGACATCATTGTCGCCACTTACATTCATTGAAGCGACAATCGATTATTGTCACCATAACAAGTATTTCTCTTATTACATCGACATTTCTTTAACACGTGATTGCTCTGTTTCCTCCTAAATTTCACATTGATGAGCAATGAGTTAATGGCATCAAGGTTTATTTGCTCAAATCATCTTATTGCATGCTGTCATTTTATCAATCATTCCAAATGCGGGGCGTAGTCCGAGCTAAACGAACATTAGCGATTTTCCTACATTAATATTAGCGATTTTCCTACATTAATATTGTGCAATTGGGTGCTATATTTGTTTTTAAACTGAAACTTCATGACACAATAAGCTACTTCATATAATTCATGTCATTGTGTTATTGGTTTTTATTATAAATCCTTATATAATTGTGAAAAATGCTTCATCTTTGCTGGATGGTGCAGATCCAATCAAGCTAGAAGCTGAAGCTAAGTTGAGTGATCTCATAAGGTATATCTATTCTCCAAATTGTGTGATTAACCATTCATGTGAGAAAGAATTTATGCCTTAAAAAAATGGTTTAAAGTACATTTATTGGAAAATGTTCCTTGTGGATTGCATATCATTTGCTTCTCTTACTGGCATGACAAAGGAGAAGGGGGCTTGACTTAGTCCTGACAGGTATGAAAGCAACTTTTATCATAGTACGGATCAAATTAGCGTGTGGGAATGATTTCTTGGATTTAATTTCCATTCAATTTGCTTAGAAATCTGTGGCTTTTTTAAATCCGCCCTGCTTCCGTCACCCACTCAAAACCCGTCGCCGCAGTCTGCGTTCATGAGCAACAAAAGTAAACAATGCTGCAAATTCAATTTGCTTTCGATCTGGTGTGTCGGTGTATAGTGACTTTGAATCTTTGATTTCTAAATTTAATTAAGAGAAGACTTAATCGGTAAAGATTCAGTTTTTATTTTTATAAAGCGGTGATTATTTCTGATATTGGGTATCTTTTATAAAGTAGTAGTGTGTATTTTAATTTTATGAATTTTGTGAAGGGGGATTTGGCTTCGTGAAGATGTTTTCACTGGACAGGGTGGAATTACGAATGCTAGATTCTGCGGACTGCAGTTGATTGAATTTGTTTCGGATTTGTGTGTTTACAATTTTGGCTCCTGTTTGTTTCTCGGGTTTAAAAGGGGATCTCAACATTTTCTTCACGAAATTTTAATGCTTGCTTTGGGTTTTTTTATCCTATGTTGAGGTTGGAGTAATTTGGTGTATTTTGTGTCGTGTGCGTATGTGGATTTGATCGTTGTTTGTTCCATCAGGTGTTCATTTTGAAGGTTGTAGTACGTTGTTTTTTCCATAATGACCCTAATGCCGATTGATCCAAACTTAGAGCTTGGGGTTTTATTCTGCCAACTTGGTATCTTTTTGGTTCAGTTTTTGCTTTGCCGATTTTCCTGCTTGTGGTGTTTTATCTGTTATGTTTTGATGTTAAGTATATGGGGGCTTTTAACACGAGCTCGATAGGAAACCTTGCATTGTCCAAGTTTTGCGTTTTCTTAAAATATTATCTGTTCTCAGTGTGAAATGTGAATGTTTATATTAGCCTTTTTTCCCCTTTCGTCATTCTTGCATTTAAGAAAGGCCAAGTATGGTCCGGTTCGTCTTGCTTACATCCTTCGTATCTAATTTCTGCAACAGTTTAAATTCCCAGATTATTAGGTAGCCTGACAAAGCATTTGGAATTTGAAACTGGGATTCGGAATTCCGTGGCTGTAGGATTGTTTTGTTTTCCAAGGAAAAAAAATGGAGTCTTTAATGGTGTGTCTTTTTTTTTTTAAATTAATATAAACAAGGCTACGGTCGCAAATCCAATGCGATTCTCACTGATGTATAACTAGCTTCTTCTTTGTGTGTTATAGTGCGCAATTCCGGTGCATTTAATATTTTCCGTCTCCTACATTCACTTCTACAATTGAAGACATCAATGACTCCTGTTCATTTTTTTTTTCCTTATTTTTAAGTTACTGCTTTGAATTGGATTTTAGTGTTTGGTTTAATTGCGCTCCTTTTGTACCTGCCCAATTTTATGAAAGTTGCATGCTCTATACTCTCTATTTTTAAGGCTACGATCTATTCTTTTGCAAAGAATAGACGAGGATAAGCTTTTTTAATTTATTTTCATTATATGGGAACATTATCAGAATCAAATTGTTGCGAAATAAACCAGATCATGAAGTGCATTTTAAGCGGCAGGTCTGTGTTCTACATATTGGATCTGTTTCATTGATGGAGCTACTTTTTTTTTTTCCTGAATTTTCCTTGAACTTATTCCTTTTTCTATGGTAAAGTGAGTTCCATTAATCCACTTCTGACCATTCAGTCAAGTGCATTTGGGGAGCTTTTGACTTCTGGAATAGCAAGCCATTGAAAGTGAATTTTAGATGGTTTGAGTCTTTCGATGGCAGTATGAGCTCATTTTTTATTCACTACACCTGTCTTGCGTTAGGATTCATAAAATCTAACATTGCTGGTTAATCATGGTGGTTTTTTATTTTTTTTTTTAAATTATCAATACTATTGGTGTATCTTTGCACTATTTTTGATGATTATATCACAAAATGATATATGAGGGAAGCTGTATTCTGTCAATACAGAGGAGGGAAAAGAGAGCCGGATATTGCAGTGGATAAAGCTAATGTTGAGCATAATGGACGCCACAAGGACGATCCTGAGTTAAATGGCGAGAATCTTGCTGAAGCTGACTCAGCACATTGTACAAACAGCCTTCGAAAGGAAAAAAAGCGAGAAACCAACTTCCTCGAGGGAGAAGCGTACCAAGCTACAGACGTTCAGAAGGTAACTATTGGAAGCATAACATAATTTAGGCTTCTTTTAGCTTCAATTTCTTCTTTCTGCAGATTTGAAACTGGGTTTTCAGTGTTTCTAAGAAGGATTTTGCAACTTTGAGGCACCATACCAATCGACAACTATTATTTTATGTATGTCGTTATTTATTCGCAAGAGATAATTCATGGTTGTGGGAAAAATTCATTAATATTTTGATAAGTTTATAGTGATAGCACATTGTCAGTCTAATCTGAATTTCATTCTAATTTGTAGTGACATGGCTGTGCACCAGTTATAATAATATCTTTCATTATTATTAGGTATATGAGTTTCGTTAACGTTGTTTCCTTCATGTAAGGTACATCTCTGATGTAGGTATATCCATGAGGTCTGCTCATGAACTTATGCGAGCGGGGCATTGTTATCTTGATGTGAGGTATGATCATTCCTATGTTATCGAAGACGCATTCAGTTTCTTTCTCCTATCATCAAACATTGGGTTGCTGAATGTTTAATTCGGATTGTATGGTACAGTAATGTTTTAAACCCATGGAGAATTTATGAGTATTTTGACAAACTCAAAAGATTTCTTTACTGGGTAGGACGATGGGTGCAAGGTAAAATGAGTTCAAGTAGTAATTTGTTGTTAGTTTAGAGAAATTAGAACCAGTTTCAGTTCAAGATTTCTTTGATTGAAATTATTATTCATGCGTGCGTGGCTATCTATGCATCTGCGATTTCGGTTTAAATTTCAATTCTTTCTGTGCATTCTGAATGATTTTTGTTGGGCTAATTTCGTTATTGTGGTTTCGTTTCAGATTATGTGGTTTTTGTGGCATTATTTTCATTGTCTCTATGCTGCTATGCGATTTACAGGTTTCTTTGGCGTATCAATTCGACCAAGTATGTGTCTTTCCACTTGTGCCAATGAAGTGTTCCATTGAATGACTCTTTTGTTTCGTGAATTTAGGGGCTGCCTTTTGTTTTAATTTTTTGCCCTTTTAATCTCATTGTTTCAGAGTCTCCAGAACTTAGTGCCATATGTGAAATGTATCTTTCAGATGGTGATGCCAACTGTGGTAATGGATCTTGGCATGCAACAATATTTGGTCTCTTCTTGAAGCAATTTTACTTTGTTTAGTGGATAATAGTCCCTTTTTTTTGGTGAATGATAATGGTGCACCAGGCATTCTAGAGGTATTATTCTTTGAATTGGTGTCCCTCGTTGCTACGTCTATGCCGAAATGCATTGTTAATTACTCCGTTTTTAGCAGTTGTTTTTATTGGATCAACCCTATTTGCTTTATAACAGCTTCTTGGAATAATGTTGTGTTTTATTTATCTTCAACTGTATTTAGACGTGCTAGAGTTTCCTCCAACCTCACCAATGTTTTTGTTGGGATTTCTAATTTTATAGGTCAGAATTGAGATTTTTGTTCCTCAGTTTCTGTTCAATACTGATTTTGGTTGTGTAAAGTTACTTGAATACTTCATTATATGCTAACCAGCAACTACACAATAAAAAACATCAACATTCATAGCATCAAAAAAAAAAAAAAGCTATGTTTCCAGAAAAAACATACTACATGCCAACTACATTGCAATTAAAATCCACACATTGTCCCGCACGGCGTAGCGCGCATGGCACGAGTTCTGGTATATATATATATATATCTTATATATATATATGTGAAGTGAAAAGTAACTTTTGCACGCGAAATGTCCAAAATGCCCTTGTTTTTCTGTGAATTTACCTTTGCCCATAGTTTTGTCTTTTTCTGCTAACTGATTTGCTTCTCCTTCCTCTGCCTCTCGATTCTTCTTAATTCTTCCTTGCTTTCCTCTTCTTCTCTCTCAAATTCCTGCCTTCTTCAATCTCTCCTTCCGTTCCAACTCTCCATACTCCGTAACCTTCCGACTTCGAAATCTCCTCGCATCCAACGGTGTTGTTCTCCACGGGATGGAGGCGTCGGCGGCGCCCGCGTGGTAGGACAGCGCGAATGGTGGTGGCGGTATGGCAGCAGCGGTGGTGATGGGATTTGAGGTTTTGGGGGCCGATCGAATTTCGGGGAAGGAAGGGGAAGTGGCGACGACGCTTTTGGTGTTTGAAGAAGATAGATGGCAAGGATGAGGCGGCGGCAGCGGCCGGATTTGGTCTCCCCGCTTTTTCTCTTTTTTCTTTTTTGTTCTTTCTTGCTGGCGAATGGAGGGCGGCGCACGGTGCTGGTTTTGGGGTGGCCGGTGGTGGTGGTTTGGAGATGGCCGGAAATGGGTGGGGCTAGCGAGGGCGTGGCGCCGGAGGTCTACAGTGGAGATTGGAGATCCAAAAATGGATACAAAGGAGGCTGACGGAGGTGGACGGTGGTGGCCGCGAAGCCGCTGCCGGCGATGCGGCGCTGGAGGCGGCGACTGCCTAGGGTTTGGGATTAGTGTTTGGGCCAGGGATCTTGGGCCACTTTAATTGGGCTGAACCTCTTTTGGACCTAACTTAATTTTTTTAATTAATTGGACCATGTCATAATTAATTAAATGGCCCGAATGAACTTGTTTAACTCAAGCTCTTAATAGTATGAAGTTCCAGAACCATAAGCCAACCAAGGATTTAACGTTGGCTTTGTGTCAAAGCAGCTCCCCGCCTCCCCATTTTCCCATTTCCTTTTTCTCATCTTATAAGGTTTTGAATGTCTTATTACAGTTTTCTATAATATTTTTCCTCACCGGGGCGCAGCGTAGCGCGCCACGAAAGAATCCTAGTATATATATACATAGTGCATGAATTATTTTTTTGGGGGGGGGGGGGGGGGGGGGGAAATCATCATTTGCATGTGCATACTGCATTGCCTAAACTTAGAGAACTTAGAAGCGTGATATGTTCTAACTTAGACCTTTTGCTTGCACTAGATGACTTAGACGCTTAACATCAAATTAGGAACGCTAACTAGAGACTGATCTTGCCTTAGTTCTAGATCGCGTTCATCTAAGCGCACGCCTAAGCATAACAAATCTCGGCCTTAGCCATTCCTATCCTTGTACGAATTAGAAAATTTCCTTATGTGGAACAATAAAAATCAAGTTTTTATTAAAACACTATTTATTCTAAAAATCTTGTTTGGTTTCCCAAACAACAAATTTGAAAATTCGAAATTAGAAATTCACGAAACGTCTTGTTCAAGCGATCTATCTAAACTCTGATAAGTTAATCTATACACATGTATAACAGAAAATGACCCCTAGGAGAAACCCGAGGAAAGTAAGTCCAAACGGCACTGACCCTAACCTCCCCAGCGTGGCCGACAACAATGAGACCCCTCAAAACCTAGGAGAACGAGTACCTCCTGCACCCAACAACATGGAAGAACGTCTAAAAATGGTAGAGGAAGTCCTTGTAGCATTAGGAAATGCCGAGGTGCATAGGGCACAAACAACGGTACCTCCGCCAGTAGCTCGAGTCAACTACTTGGCGTTAGTAATCCCCTACAACCCACCCCATTATGACGGCCAAGAGGATCCGGCCAAGTTGGAAGGGTGGATCCGTACATTTGATAAGCTCTTGGATGCTATCAAATGCCCTGAGGAGGAGAAGATACGTGTAGCGGCCTACTACTTAGGAGGCGAAGCCGATGAGTGGTGGCAAAATCTTCAAGCGAATTCAGAGGAATACGAGGAAGCCTACACCTGGGAGGAACTTAAGGAATCCTTGCGAGAAAGATTCTACCCACTGAGCACCAAGACGGCGAAATACGAGGAGTTCATCAACCTCAGACAAGGTGCGCAAACAGTGCAAGAGTACACACCATATTCAAGGAGCTAGTACGATTTGCTACGAGGCTAGTGCCAACCGACTCGGACAAGGCTCAGAAATTCGAGATGGGTCTGAACCTTAGTATCCGGGAGATACTTGCAGTAGGACAATTCACGAACCTGTAGACGGTTTATGATCGTGCGGTAGCGGTTGTACGAGTTCAAGGACTGAAACGGAAACGGTAGATGAGGCTAACCAAGACCACAAGGAGAATACAGGGTGGATAAGGACCATTTCTATGGAAACTCGAACGGACAACATCAAAATGACAATGGGGAGAAAAATGGGATAGTCTTCAACCATTGTAACTATGCGCCACCATGTCCAAAGTGTGGTAAACCGCATTATGCGAGAGGATGCCCTCAGCCTGGAGCATGCCTTTGATGAGGTCGACATGGTCATCGGCTGCGTAATTGCCGGACACGGAAAGAGAACATCGACAAGAGAGAGGATGTGACAACTCGACCTAAGCAACCACGAAACCTAGACGGTCAAAATGGCAACAACCAAGGGCACTGATACCCTCAGAATAAAGACCAAAACCCGAAACCTCTTGAGAATACTGAATAGGCAGTTATGGGGACATAACTGGAGTCCTAAGGGGGAGAGGATGTGATACCCCATAATAATTTCTCTTTGGAGTTCGGCTCGATAAGATGTATCCTAAATCATAAATTAACAAATTCAAATTGTTTTGAACTACGTTATGGCTTGATCCCTTCACAGGGTACGTAGGCAGCTTAGAAGTTTTAATTCTAACTTTAGTCACAAAATAATAAAATAAACAAAAAGGATTAGTTCTTAGCACGAGAAAAGCCGAAACACAACTTCGAGGATGAAGTTGAGTCTTAATGAGGGTAGACTGTAATACCCGCGAATTTTGCAACATAAAATAAATAAATAAATAAAAAATAAATAAATATAAATAAATTAATAAATAAACATGATAAATAGATAAAGAATCATAAGAGATGAGAAATGGAA
Organism: Hygrophila difformis; assembly: GCA_030278955.1. Classification (NCBI taxonomy): domain Eukaryota; kingdom Viridiplantae; phylum Streptophyta; class Magnoliopsida; order Lamiales; family Acanthaceae; genus Hygrophila; species Hygrophila difformis. Next base: position 14,353,154 of record JAOANR010000005.1, on the reverse strand, counting down.
TTTAAATTAAAAAAGAATCCAAGTTCCGAGAACCCGGGAAGCCGAAGATAATTTAATCAAATAAATTGTACACGGGAACCCGACACCAATGAACTCGGGAATTCGAGGCCAATATTAAATCTAGACCCGAGTAAAGATTTAGATAGGGAATTGGAACCCAAAACTGACCCGGAAATCGGAGGACGAGAACATAGAGGGATAGAAGTCCGAAAGAGAGGAGAAAAGGCCCGACGGATCGCACGACCCGGCCCCGACCACAGCCTGGACCAAGGCCGCGCGGTCCCCGCGCGCTCCCAAGGGGAGAGACCGCGCCAACCCCGCGCCAAATGCGGCAGTTGCGACGTTCCGCGATTCACTCGCCCGAATCCAGATTTTTCGATTTCGGTTGCTCACCTTGCGGCTCAAGACACCCTAGGGCCGACTTCGGACGTCCCCTAGGTCTTCCACATCTATAAATAATCATTCCTTCCCACCCCGAACACTTTGAAAACCCTACGAAAAACTCTATACGTATCAAACCCTAATCCCGGAGTCGTCGGACGCACGAAAGCAATAGAAGACTGAGTTTGGACGAAAATCCAGAGACCCTCATCGCCGTGGTAAGATCTTCTCCATTCTTTTCTATTCAAGATGCGAAAACAAATCCTAATTAAACCTCTTTTCTATTCTAAACCCCGATCCGGACACGTTGAGGAAAAACGAAGGATCTCGGAGGGAGAACGAAGGACGTGAAAGCCACGCCTACGAATCGACAAGCCGAATAGTCCAAATTTATGTAAGTTAATACTTACTATGGTTTTGGGTGATTAAAATACAACCAAAAGTAGAGATCTAATTAAATAACCCTAAAATCTGTCAACGAAGAAATCCTACGGCGCAGCGTTTTTGCACGAATTTTTAGAACCCTTAAAACTGATCAAACGGGAAAACTTAAAACACAAAAAACATTCCTAAGGTATAGATCTATCTTCCGTAAAAATTTCATAATTTTTCATTGAGGTTTGATATCTGAAATAGACTCCAAACCAAACTGTTCTAAATTTAGATCTTGAAATCTCGACAGAACTTTAGTCCGAACTTGTAGGCGTTTTTGACAATAGATCTAGGATGTATTAGATCTTTTGTTGAACATGAAACTTGTAGATATATGCCTTAAGTATCTCCCTGTGAAATGTCATCAAATTTGGAGTTAGTTTGCTATGGTAGATTTCGAAATTTAGAAACTACTGCTGTGTAATTTCGGACAGAGAAATAACCTGATGAAAATCCACGTTTTTGACTTACTTCCTTAACTTGGATCGAAAAGGTTAAAACACAAAACTTGTTTGTCTCTGTGTTTTCAAGTAACTGGTAAAATTTCAGAATTTTCGGACTTAAAACAGATTTTTAAATAATTTTTGAAGTAAACAGCGTTTAAGGAAGGGGTATTTTGAGAACTTACTAAATCTGGGAAATTGGCCTTTAAGGTTTAAACGATTGGGACTTTCCTTTGGAATAAAAGACATGAAACAAGAATCTTGAAAAAAAAAACACTTCGTGCCTTTGCGGACGATGGTGACCCGCGCGAATACGAGAAAATAAAATACACATGAATAATGTTTGCCGAAAGGCAATTGAGATATAATGCTTGCCGAAAGGCAATTGAGATATAATGCTTGCCGAAAGACAATTGATAAATAAAGCTTGCCGAATGGCCGCCGAATGGCAATTGGGATATAAACATGCGACATGAGACATGAAACTAGAAGACTCGAGAATTTTTTCTTTTAGATTATGCTTTTAGATTATGTCCTACAGTTATATTACTTTGCAAGCTATATTTATGGTCTTATGAAATCCCTATCTTTTAAATTATGCGGTTAAAAATTGTTATTAGATGAATACATTAAATCATGTCTTGTATGCACATGTTTTCTTTAAATTTAATTAAACGCTTTGAAACCCCACAATCATGTATGTGTTAACTTACTCAGCAAGTTGTACTGACCCAAAACCATTTCTTTCTTTTTCCTACAGAGCATGTGGATTATACTTGAGCACGTACATGCATGGGATTTTTGGGAACACTTTATTTTTAAATTTTACATTAGACTATAGTATGAACGGGCCTGTTTAACCCGTATTTTGGCCGCGTTGGCCCAATTTTAAATTCCGCTGCATTATACATATGTAAATATTACTTTCCGCTGCAACTTTGATATTATGATTTTTAAGTTATATTACAATGGGCTGTTTGAATGTTTTAAATACTGCAATACCTAGCCTTGCATCTCTTTAGTGAGCTCGGAGAAACCGGGTCTTGCTAGGGAGGTGTGGCGGTGACATCCCAACCTGGGTGACCAAAAACCGGGGTATTACACCTCCTGAATAAACATTGTAGAGAATCCTTGTCTTGCAAAAAAAGGCCTCACTCGACTAAACTGACCCCTTGGCTCAAGAACACAAAAAACATCCTGTCGATGGTCCCTCAATAATTCACTAACCCAGCGTTGGGCCGTTTTACTCATAATACGACACACATTCCATGTAATAATAGTAAAGTCTTTAAAATCCATAACTATTATAAGTCGTACTTACCCCTCAGCTCCAACCTTTGTAACACCCCGGTTTTTTGTCACTCAGGTCGGGATGTCACCGCCACACCTCTCTAGCAAGACACGGTTTCTCCGAGCTCACTAAAGAGATGCAAGGCTATGGTTTTTCAGAATTTAAAACATTCAAACAACCCATTATATATAATTTTTAAAAAAATGTCATTACAGTTGCAGCGGAAGATAATATCTACGTATATAATGCAGCGGAATTCAAAAATAGGGCCAACATGGCATAATCACGGGTTAAACAGGCCCGTTCATGCAAGATCTAGTCTAAAGCAAAATTTAAGAATAAAGTGTTCCCCAAAATTCCCATGTATGCATATGATGATGCATATTCTTCAGCTCTGAAAGAAAAAGGGAAACAATATGGTTTGGTCAGGAAAAACTTGCTGAGTAAGTTAACACATACATGATTATGGGGTTTCAAAGACATTAATTAGATTTAGAGAAAACATGTTCATACAAGACATGATTAAATTTTATCCATCTAATATTAATTTAATTGCATAATTTAAAAGACAAGGATTTCCATAAGATCATAATTCAACAACATGATAAAATAATCGCAAGACATAATTTAAAGGCATAATTTAAATACGGAAAATATACAAGTATTTCAGGATTTCATTCTTCCACTTTTGTTCAATATGATCTAGTATAATTTGCTCTTGGGGAATCGAACCCGCAAGAAGTTAAACACATCCTAGGGAATCGAACCCGTAGGAATCAACACACGTCCTGGGGAATCGAACCCGCAGGAATTGACAGACAATCACCCTTAGGGAATCGAACGCGCAAGAACTCAAATACATTCTAGGGAATTGAACCCATAGGAATCAACACATATCCTGGGGAATCGAACCCGCAGGAAAACACACCCTGGGGAATCGAACCCGCAAGGTTTGACACAGACATCCTGGGGAATTGAACCCGCAGGGACACAGACGCCCTTGGGGAATCGAACCCGCAAGGTAAGAATAAGTTTCACAATTTCACAAGTTTCAACAAGATTTCAAGATTTGACTTGGTCAACCACAGTTCACTTCAAAATTCATTAAAAATCGAGTTTAAGTCCAAAAATTTTGAAATTTGACCGGTGACTCGAAAACACAGAGATGAACAAGTTTCATGTTTTAAGTTTTTCGATCCAAGATATGGAAGTAAGTGAAAAACGTCGATTTCTAACTGGTTACAAATCTGTCCGAATCTTTACGACGGCAGTTCCTAAATTTCGAGATCTACCATAGCAAACTAACTCCAAATTTGATGAAATTTTACAGGGAGATTCTTAAGACATATATCTACAAGTTTTATGTTCAACAAAAGATCTAATTCACCCTATATCTATTGTCAAAAATGCCAACAAGTTCGGGCCAATAATCTGTCAAGATTTCAAGATCTAAATTTAGAATAGTTCGGTTTGGAGTCGAATTCCAATATCAAACCTCAATGAAAAATTCCAAAAATTTACGAAGGTATTTTAACGTATAGATCTACAACTCTTATGTTTAGCACCAATCCTAAATCGGTCTAGATCTAAGGTAAAAATCAACCTCAAGTTCGGATAAAGAATCTATCACCGTTTCAAGATCTAAGTCTAAGGCAGGTCTGTTTGCGGTCGTTTTCGGATATCCAAACACGATGTAAAATTATGAAATTTTTACAGAAGATAGATCTATGTCTTAGGAACGTCTTTTGTGTTTTAAGTTTTCTCGTTTGAATAGTTTTAACGGTTCGGAAAAATCATGCAAAAACGTTGCGCCGTTAAAGATTTTGTTTCGACAGATTTTAAGTTCTTGATTAAATCTTTAGATTAGATGTATTTTAATTCACCCAAAACCATAGTAAGGTTAACTTACAGATTCACGGTTGTCCCGGCTCGTCGATTCGGAGGCGTGGCTTCCAGTTCACCTTTATCTCCTTGATTTCGTCGGGTTCTTCGCTCTCGATCCGGATCCGGGTGTAGAATGGAAAAAGATTAAGTTAGGATTCGTTTTCGAATCACAATGGAAAGGAATAGATCGGATCTTATCACGACGTTGTAGCTTCACAAATTTTCGTCCAAGACAGTTCCTTGCTCAGTTTTGGTGCCTCCGACGACTCCGGGATTAGGGTTTCGAACGTATAGAGAGTATGAAGAGTTGAAAAGTGTTTAGAATTACTCGGGAGGGTTATTTATAGGAAAACAAGACCTAGGGGACGTCCAAGGTCTGCCCCTAAGAGTATTGAGCCGAAAGGAATGCAACCGAAGCCGAAAAATCCGGATTCGGGCGAGAGAATCTCGTACGGGGCGTTTCTGCCAGTTGGTGCGGGCTTGGCGCGCCCTTAGGCCAACCTGCGCGCGGCCAGCACGCCACTCACGCCTGGACTCCGATCCGGGCGGGTCGTGTGATCCGTCACGCTTTTCCTCCTCTCTTTCGGACTTCTATCCCTCTTTGTTCTCGGAGTCCGATTTCCGGGATATCTTCGGGCTCCTACTTCCTATTATTTTGTGACTGAACTTAGAATTAAAAATTTTAAGCTGCCTACGTACCCTATGAAGGGATCAAGCCATAACGTAGTTCAAAACAATTTGAATTTGTTTGGTTACAAAAATGTACGGAAATGCATGGTAAAATATGGATGTGACACTGCGTATTACATCCTCTCGCCTTTAAGATTGCAGTTATGTCCCCATAACTGTGGCGGTGTCGAGTTGGAATAGGGTTGGGTAGCGTTGTATATCATCATTTCTGTAACACCCCGGATTTGATAACCCAGGCCGGGATGTCACCGCCACACCTCCCTAGCAAGACACGGTTTCTCCGAGCTTGCTAAAGAGATGCAAGGCTATGGTTTTTCAGAATTTAAAATATTCAAACAGCCCTTTATAATATAATTTAAAAATCATAATATCAAAGTTGCAGCGGAAAGTAATATTTACATATGTATAATGCAGCGGAATTTAAGTATAGGGCCGACATGGCCAAAACACGGGTTAAACAGGCCCGTTCATGCAAGTTGTAATTAATTGCAGGAATTTAAAAATAGAGTTTTTCCCGAATGTTCCCATGTATGCATATGATGATGCATAATCCTCATACTCTGAAAGAAAAAGGAAAGAAAATATGGTTTGGTCAGCAAAACGTGCTGAGTAAGTTAACACCTACTATGATAAAGGGGTTTCAAAATCTTTAATTAGATTTAAGAAAAACATGTGCATACAAGACATGATTTAAATTTTTATTCATCTAATAATAATTTAATTACATATTTGAAAAGATAAGGATTTCCACAAGATCATAATCTAACACACGTATAAAGAGGTTTAATTAAATAATTAAATTTTTACTCCGAGGCATGCATACAAACAACTTATTTATCAATTTAAAATTAATAATTTAATTGTATACTTGAACATGCATTTAATCCATAATAACAATTTAATAAGATATGAAAATTTAAAGACATAATTTTAAATGCATAATTTAAAGACATGCATAAATAAATAAATACTTAAAAACATTAAATCTTTTATTTCCCCGTTACGTAACCATTTCTCAATATTTTGTATAGCCGGTGATCCGGCGGCCGCAGCCGTGTCGTATTTCAAGTATTTCATTGGCCGTTTTGGCACAGTTTCTCATAACATTCACCCTCGACCGTTTTGGCACGAAGCGAAAAGCTAGGGGGCGTTCTATTGAGCATTTCCCCCTACGTCGGTCACTCTCGGCCGTTTTGGCACGAAGCGAAAAGCTAGAGGGGCACTCCATCGAGCACTCACCCCCTACATAGGTCACACTCGTCCGTCTAGGCACGATGCGAAAAGCTAGAGGGGCACTCTATCGAGCACTCACCCCCTACATAGCCAAGTATCTCATATGTTTTAATTTAGTGTAACGGGATTTTTCAAAAGTACAGATATATCGTATTTCGAGGTCTCGACCGTTTGTTTCGATATTTCACAATCTCTTCGATTTAAAATCATTTGACGTCACAGTTTACGCCTTTTTAATTCAAAAATTCATTTCAAGTCCAAAAATTCTGATATTTTTACAATATATCAAAAACAGCCTAACGAACAACTTTCGTGTTTTAACTTTTTCGAAATAAGTTGAGGAAACATGTCAAAAATCGAGTTTATTACGCAAGCAGAATTCTGTCCGGACTCAGGTTTGACACAGTTCAAGGTTTCGACTTTTTAACATATCAAATGGACTCCAAAAATTCTGAAATTGTATATGCACATACTAGACATGATTATCTACAACTTTCATTTAGATTGCAAAGATCAAATCGGACTAGAAAATATAGAAACATGCTCATCAAGTTTGGATATGTTCACAGTCAGATTTCGAAAAGTCTTATCAAGGCAGTTTATGTTTGATGCGATTTGAAGTAGCAAACATCGACGAAAATGTCTGAAATTTTTACACCACCTAGATTTATGTGTTAGGATTAAAAGTCTAGTTTTGAGTTTTTCGGTTTGAACTCTCGAAATAGGGATTTTGGTTCGATTTCAAACCTGTCACAGTTTCAAGTTCGAATCTCAAGGCAGGTTGGTTCTCGGCCGTTTCCGGATATCAAAACGCAATGAAAAATTATGAAAATTTTACACGAACTAGATCTTTGTCTTAGGAACGTTTTTCATGTTTTAAGTTTTTCCGTTTGAGCAGTTTTAAGGGTTCGAAAAAATTCTCACCAAATCGCTGCGCCGGGGGTTTTTCGTGTTGACAGATTTTAGAGTTACTAAATCTCTATGTTTGGTTGCATTTTACGTCACCCAAAACCAAGTAAGCATTAACTTACAGTGGAGATGATGTCTAGGAGGTCATGGGGTCATCCGAAATCCACGGGATGTCATGAACGAATCTCCTCAAGTCGATTTCCTCTTCCAACGTCCTCGAACCGAATCCGAAAGCAAAAGTCTAGGGTTAGATCGGATTTTTCGGACATCGAAAACTTAAACAAAAACCTATGGAAGACTTACCACAATCTGGAATACTAAAGATGTTGTTCTCCACGCCTCCTTTGTCGATTCCCGTCGCCGGAAAGTGATCGGAAAGTCGTCTGTAAGTGAAGAACTTGTGTTTTCGGTTTTTGGGAGAGTTTTGGATGATGGATTAGTTTGAGAGGTTAAGAATGGAGTGGAAATCTGTCAATGATCATCCTATAGGCCTTTCCCCCGACTGGGATTGGGTTTCCAAAGTCGGGAGGTCGAAATATGGCAAGAAATCCCCGAAATCGCGCAATTGGCAGCTGCTGTCTTGGTGGCGCGGGGTTGGTGCGGTTTTTAGCCAAAACCAGCGCGGAGGGCGCGCGGCCTGGTCTGGGCCGTGCGTCCGGACTGGGCCGTGCGATCCCGTCGGGCCTTTTCTCCTCTCTTTCGGACTTCTGTCCTCCTACGTTTTCGGACTTGATTTTTCGGGTCATTCTCGGATCATAAATTCTTATCTTAAATTTATCTCGACTCAAATGAATTTCATGTTTGAAATCTTAAGTCCGTCGGTCTCGGGTTCGTCGGCTTCCAATTCGTCGTCTTTTGACTCCCGTGCAATAACTTGTGTAATTAAATTTCTTCCGACTTCACGGGTTCTTGGAATTAGAATTATTTTCCTTCTTGAATTTAATTCCAATTATTTTGACTCAATTCATGGAATGTCTTCGGGCTTCCTTTCCCTCTTTTATTCCATTTTGAATTTTGAACCTATCGGCGTTTCATTTCCGAGCAATAATTTATTGTGATAAATTATTTTCTTCTTCTCGGAGATATTTCGACATTGATCGGAATAAATTTTATTCCTTTGGACGTTGATAAAAATCTGGGGTATTACAGTCTACCCCCCTTAAGAATCAACTTCGTCCTCGAAGTTGTGTTTCGGCTTTTCTCGCGCTAAGAGTTAGGGTCCTTTTGTTTATTTTATTATTTTGCGATATTGTGTTATTGAATTATTGTTCAATTGTTGATTGTTTGTTGTTTGATTATTATTTGACTGAACCCAGAATTGAAATTTCCGAGTTGCCTACTACGTACCCTGTGAAGGGATCAAGCCATGACGTAGTTCAAAACAATTTTGAATTTGTTTATTCGGGATACAAAATATTCGGGTTTCAAAAATAAATGCTTATGCATTATTACGAGGTATTACATCCTCTCCTCCTTAAGATTACAGTTATGTCCCCATAACTGCCTGCACATTATTCCCACGAAGGTTCGAGTATCGTCGCCTAGCACATGTATGTCCGCTTCTTTTACCACATTTAACGTCCCATGAGTCCCCCTTGGTTATTTGTGGCTAGTTAGGTCCAGCGACCAGATCATCTCTTTTGGTTATATTCTTAATCTGGGTTCGACATTCTTTCATCCGATGTCCACGTCGACCACATCGGAAGCATGTGTCGGGTTGAGGGCATCCCCTCACCAGATGAGGTTGGTTACAGCTTAGGCATCGGGGCACGTAGCCTTTACGGGTGAAAATTCTTCTATTATTGCCTCCATCGTTGCCTTGGGCTGGTCCATTTGGGCCTTTGCGAAGGTTATTCCCACCCGAGTCTTTATCAACTCCGTGGTCCTTACCTCTCTTGTCTTGTGCTTGGGGGCCTTGGCTAGACTCATCTATCGCCTTTCGCTTCAGCCCCTGAACTCGTGCAACCGCTACCGCACGATCATAAACAGCTTGTGGGTCAGAGTAGTGTACCCCCGTGATTACTTCCCAAATGGCCAGGTTTAACCCCATCTCAAATTTCTGAGCCTTGTCGGAGTCAGTTGGTACTAGCTTCGTAGCAAATCGTATTAGCTCCTTGAATTTGGTGTAGTACTCTTGCACTGTCTGTGCGCCTTGCCTTAGGTTAATGAATTCCTCGTACTTCATCGCTTTGGTGCTTAATGGGTAGAACCTCTCCCTCAGAGCTTCCTTAAACTCTTCCCAAGTGTAGGCTTTCTCGTCTTCCACTAATTTCCTCTGGAGGTTTTGCCACCACTCATCGGCTTCACCTCCTAAGTAGTAAGTCGCTACATGTATCTTTTCCTCATTAGGGCATTTGATAGCGTTTAAGAGTTTATCGAACTTACGGATCCACTCCTCTAGTTTGGCGGGATCTTCCTCCCCATCATAGTGTGGCGGTTGATAAGGATTTACTAAATCTAGATAGTTATTCCGAGCTACTGGTGGAGGTATTGCCGCCTGCGCCCTATGTACCTCGGCGTTTCCCAAAACTATGAGTATTTCTTCTACGGTTTTTAAACGTTCGTCAATGTTGTTGGGAATAGGAGCCGCCCGTTCTCCTATGTTATGTGGAATCTCATTGTTGTTGGGCACGTTGGGGAGGTTAGCGTCAGTGCCGTTTGGACTTACCTTCCTCAGTTTTCTCCTCGGTGCCATTTTCTGTTATTACGCACACGATGATAAGTTTCTAATCTAATGAACGTTAGGAGTCAGGAAATTTGTAAGATAGATTGGTAACGGCCATTTAATCGATGTGGGCATGCTAAACATGGTGATCAAGATCTAGGACTAAGGCGAAGTTAGTCTTAAGTTAACGCTTCTAAGTCAAGACTCAAGGTCATGTCGAACACTAGAGTGAGAAGTTTAGGTATCACATACGATTCACATAAGAGGTTAGTACAAATACTTATGTATGCATATGCATATGAAATCCCCCCAATAAAATTTTAATTTACGCATGCATTTATTTATCCATGGGTTTTAAAAATAAATTTATTCCATGGATAGATTATAAAAGAATAAGGATAAAAGGTTTGGGCCACTATATTGGGCCGAAAGGAATAAATTATTTGGGCTTTAAGTAAAAACAAGGTTATTGGGCCAAAATAATTGGGCCAACATAGTAATTAAATATTGGGCTAAAGATTTGGGCTAGGAAAAATAAATTTTTGGCTCAAAAGGTTTGGGCTTAGAAAAAATTTTGGGCTCAAAAATGTTAGTTTTAAAATAATAATGGATTTTTAAACATAATACTAGTTTAAAATAATATTCGTAATAGTTTAAAAATAATAATACTAGTTTTAAAAATAGTCCGGTCTCTGATACCACTTTGTAACACCCCAGATTTGATAACCCAGGCCGGGATGTCACCGCCACACCTCCCTAACAAGACACAGTTTCTCCGAGCTTGCTAAAGAGATGCAAGGCTATGGTTTTTCAGAATTTAAAATATTCAAACAGCCCTTTATAATATAATTTAAAAATCATAATATCAAAGTTGCAGCGGAAAGTAATATTTACATATGTATAATGCAGCGGAATTTAAGTATAGGGCCGACATGGCCAAAACACGGGTTAAACAGGCCCGTTCATGCAAGTTGTAATTAATTGCAGGAATTTAAAAATAAAGTTTTTCCCGAATGTTCCCATGTATGCATATGATGATGCATAATCCTCATACTCTGAAAGAAAAAGAAAGAAAATATGGTTTGGTCAGCAAAACGTGCTGAGTAAGTTAACACCTACTATGATAAAGGGGTTTCAAAATCTTTAATTAGATTTAAGAAAAACATGTGCATACAAGACATGATTTAAATTTTTATTCATCTAATAATAATTTAATTACATATTTGAAAAGATAAGGATTTCCACAAGATCATAATCTAACACACGTATAAAGAGGTTTAATTAAATAATTAAATTTTTACTCCGAGGCATGCATACAAACAACTCATTTATCAATTTAAAATTAATAATTTAATTGTGTACTTGAACATGCATTTAATCCATAATAACAATTTAATAAGATATGAAAATTTAAAGACATAATTTTAAATGCATAATTTAAAGACAGGCATAAATAAATAAATACTTAAAAACATTAAATCTTTTATTTCCCCGTTACGTAACCATTTCTCAATATTTTGTATAGCCGGTGATCCGGCGGCCGCAGCCGTGTCGTAAGTATCTTGTATAGCTGGTGATCCGGCGGCCGCAGCCGTGTCGTATTTCAAGTATTTCATTGGCCGTTTTGGCACAGTTTCTCATAACATTCACCCTCGGCCGTTTTGGCACGAAGCGAAAAGCTAGGGGGCGTTCTATTGAGCATTTCCCCCTACGTCGGTCACTCTCGACCGTTTTGGCACGAAGCGAAAAGCTAGAGGGGCACTCCATCGAGCACTCACCCCCTACATAGGTCACACTCGTCCGTCTAGGCACGATGCGAAAAGCTAGAGGGGCACTTTATCGAGCACTCACCCCCTACATAGCCAAGTATCTCATATGTTTTAATTTAGTGTAACGGGATTTTTCAAAAGTATAGATATATCGTATTTCGAGGTCTCGACCGTTTGTTTCGATATTTCACAATCTCTTCGATTTAAAATCATTTGACGTCACAGTTTACGCCTTTTTAATTCAAAAATTCATTTCAAGTCCAAAAATTCTGATATTTTTACAGTATATCAAAAACACTCTAACAAACAACTTTCGTGTTTTAACGTTTTCGAAATAAGTTGAGGAAACATGTCAAAAATCCAGTTTATTACGCAAGCAGAATTCTGTCCGGACTCAGGTTTGACACAGTTCAAGGTTTCGAATTTTGTAACATATCAAATGGACTCCAAAAATTCTGAAATTTTATATGCACATACTAGACATGATTATGTACAACTTTCATTTAGATTGCAAAGATCAAATCAGACTAGAAAATATAGAAACATGCTCATCACGTTTGGATATGTTCACAGTCAGATTTTGAAAAGTCTTATCAAGGCAGTTTATGTTTGATGCGATTTGAAGTAGCAAACATCGACGAAAATGTCTGAAATTTTTACACAACCTAGATTTATGTGTTAGGATTAAAAATCTAGTTTTGAGTTTTTTCGGTTTGAACTCTCGAAATAGGGATTTTGGTTCGATTTCAAACCTGTCACAGTTTCAAGTTCGAATCTCAAGGCAGGTTGGTTCTCGGCCGTTTCCGGATATCAAAACGCAATGAAAAATTATGAAAATTTTACACGAACTAGATCTATGTCTTAGGAACGTTTTCCATGTTTTAAGTTTTTCCGTTTGAGTAGTTTTAAGGGTTCGAAAAATTCTCACCAAATCGCTGCGCCGGGGGTTTTTCATGTTGACAGATTTTAGAGTTACTAAATCTCTATGTTTGGTTGCATTTTACATCACCCAAAACCAAATAAGCATTAACTTACAGTGGAGATGATGTCTAGGAGGTCACAGGGTCATCCGAAATCCACGGGATGTCACGAACGAATCTCCTCAAGTCGATTTTCTCTTCCAACGTCCTCGAACCGAATCCGAAAGCAAAAGTCTAGGGTTAGATCGGATTTTTCGGACATCGAAAACTTAAACAAAAACCTATGGACGACTTACCACAATCTGGAATACTAAAGATGTTGTTCTCCACGCCTCCTTTATCGATTCCCGTCGCCGGAAAGTGATCGGAAAGTCGTCGGTAAGTGAAGAACTTGTGTTTTCGGTTTTTGGGAGAGTTTTGGATGATGGATTAGTTTGAGAGGTTAAGAATGGAGTGGAAATCTGTCAATGATCGTCCTATAGGCCTTTCCCCCGTCTGGGATTGGGTTTCCAAAGTCGGGAGGTCGAAATATGGCAAGAAATCCCCGAAATCGCGCAATTGGCAGCTGATGTCTTGGTGGCGCGGGGTTGGCGAGGTTTTTAGCCAAAACCAGCGCGGAGGGCGCGCGGCCTGGTCTGGGCCGTGCGTCCGGACTGGGCCGTGCGATCCCATCGGGCCTTTTCTCCTCTCTTTCGGACTTCTGTCCTCCTACGTTTTCGGGCTCGATTTTTCGGGTCATTCTCAGATCATAAATTCTTATATTAAATTTATCTCGACTCAAATGAATTTCATGTTTGAAATCATAAGTCCGTCGGTCTCGGGTTCGTCAGCTTCCAATTCGTCGTCTTTTGACTCCCGTGCAATAACTTGTGTAATTAAATTTCTTCCGACTTCACGGGTTCTTGGAATTAGAATTATTTTCCTTCTTGAATTTAATTCCAATTATTTTGACTCAATTCATGGAATGTCTTCGGGCTTCCTTTCCCACTTTTATTCTTTTTTGAATTTTGAACCTATCGGCGTTTCATTTCCGAGCAATAATTTATTGTGATAAATTATTTTCTTCTTCTCGGAGATATTTCGACATTGATCGGAATAAATTTTATTCCTTTGGACGTTGATAAAAATCTGGGGTATTACAATTTCTCACTGAGCTGGCAAGTCTGCTTGGTCAACATCATTCCATCGTCCTACAGCTCTTCCTTGATCTCCTTGTTGAGGGTTCACCAAATCTAGCCTCTTCTCAATCATCTCCTCACAAACATTACATTCTCTAATCATGTGGTCTTCCCCACCACATCTATAACAAGTCCCACGCCTTGGGCATTCGCGCACCAGATGGGCTTGGTGGCACTGCGGGCAACGAGGTATGTCTGTACGACGTATGCCACTTCTCCCATTATTAGAATCTCTATTCCCGTTCCTCTTTGGCTCATTGGACCTATCTTGTCCATCGTCATTGCTCCGATTCTTTTTCTCAAATCCTTGCGAGTCCTTGCTCGACTCCCCATTTTCTTTACGCTTCAGTTGCTGGACTCGATCAATTGCTACAGTGCGGTCATATACCATTTGCAGGTTCGTGAATTGTCATACTGCAAGTATCTCCCGAATACTAAGGTTCAGACCCATCTCGAACTTCTGAGCCTTGTCAGAGTCGGTTGGTACTATCCTCGTAGCAAATCGTACCAATTCTTTGAACCGGGTGTAATACTCCTACACCGTCTGTCCCCCTTGTTTTAGTGATAAAAACTCTTCGTACATTGCCGCCTTGGTGCTCATGGGGTAGAATCGATCCCTTAGATCCTCTTTAAGTTTATTCCACGAATAAGCTTCTTCAACTTCCTCTAAATTCCTCTGGAGGTTTTGCCACCACTCATCGGCTTCGCCTCCTAAGTAAGAGGTTGCTACTCGTAGCTTTACCTCATCAGGGCATTTGATAGCATCCAAGAGCTTATCAAATGTACGGATCCACCCTCTAGTTTGGCGGGATCCTTTTGCCCATCGTAGCGTGGTGGTTGATAGGGATTCACCAACGCTAGATAGTTGATTTGAACCACTGGCGGAGGTACTGCTGTAATACCCCATAATTCCATATTTCAAAATGCATTATTTTTACCACTACTAATTTTTCTTTTACCAATATTGTAATTATTTATCTGTCAATTATTTATTTTAAATAGATGATTGGGTGACTGTATTATCAAATTCATATTAGCCCAATTTATTGTCAATAGTTTTAATATAAAAATTTATAATCAATTATAGACCATTATATATATATTGCTATATTTATTTTATATGGCCATTCTTCCCATTACTTGATAACATACCATTTGGTTTCAATTTCTACTACTCCTATCTAATTATTATTATTATTATTATTATTATTATTATTATTATTATTATTATTATTATTATTATTATTATTATTATTATTTGAGAACACATTAGCAGGCCAAGCATATACTAGGGAGGTAATTAGAATTATGTATACACATAAAGTTTGGGAAAATTTGCTAACTTTTGGCAATTGGATAAATGAATTTGGGATGTGAATTGTCGTTGGCAGAGATAATGGAAACATGCCAATCAATTTAATGCTAGATGAATGATACAGACCACTTTCCTTACATCCATCAACTTTGTGAACGGACGATGGAAATAATTGGCAGTCATAAGGGACATTTAACGGGTAGAATAATGAGATATTAGTTCACCCCTTCCAGCCATTGTCGTTACTGCTTCAGCCTTTTCACTGCCATGGCCGTTCAAAAAAAAAAAAAAGAAAACTTGAATATACATAACACCCTTTATTCTTACAATCAAAATACTCTATCCAAATTCGAGTGCTCCAGGTTCATCTATCTTCCCGAATTCTAGTGCATCTCTGGATTTTGTACGGATCTCCATCTATAGAAGACTACACTAGGTACAATTCCTTTAGCTACTCCATGTATTAAGTGGATTGTTGTTAAGAATCTAATCTGGACTTCGGCATCACTTGCCAAAGTGCAGACGATCTGGTGCGTATCAAGTTCCTGTGATCTGGTGCAGACGATCTTGTAGCAGCCATCACCTTTGAAAATTCCAATCAAAACCTCACATTTCAGTTCCAGCAGATTCTAAGGATTTCGGGAATCCTTGTGACTTGCTTTCTCCGTCCATAGATGCCAAATCTGAAATCCATGAATCCTAATCACTCATACAGTAAGTTAATCTCATTAGGTTTCATTTACATGGCTCTTACTCGATTCCCAATGAGTTATAATGCGATCTATCCATCTATTGCTAAGGTTGCATCCGAATGGGGTGACTTTGTGGATAGTGTGACTATTTCTCCCTCCGTAGCAGCCCCAATCTCGAATCCACCACTCTTAATTATTCCCACTGTAAGTTAATCCTCCCTATATCAAATTTTGGAGACCCCAATCCATGTTTTAAGTGTGCAAAATTCGAAACCCCCATTATATGGAAATCTGTCAGTGTTGGTCCACTTCTGCGCCACTTTTTTGAATCAGTAATTTCGAACCCTTTAAGGACTTGATCTCGGAAAATGTTCTTCACAGGATTTGTTCCTCACATCTTTAATATTCCATGGTTAAAATTTCATTAATTTTGGACACCGTTTGGCCATCCAAACTGAATCTGGTTTACAAATAAAATTTTGATTCCGAATCTGTCAGATTTTTGTTCAGTAAAGATCTATGCTTTTGAATCATTTCTGTTGCTCAACTTGAAAACGTTCTTCTTGAACAATAATCTCCCATGTGTTGACTCTCTACTGTTCAAGTTTCATAGTAATCGCCATCCGTTGGTATTTTAAAAACAGTCCAAACATTTTGTTGCCACTGTGAAACCATTATTTTGTGTGTTGTTTGAAATTATGACTAAAGTCAATGTGGATTTAAAGATCTATGTTTTAAACAAATACATGTGTATCTACATTTATATCATCCATGATATTAATTTTTGACACAAATATATAAATAGGCATGAGATTATTTTTTTTGGATTGTCTATAAATAATTTTTAAGAAAGAACGGATTTTGTAAAGTTCATGAAAATTATTTAATAGCTATATGATATTCTGCATTGGAGCTTGTGTAAAATAAGATTTTATGAAAATGCCATTTGAGATTATATTTTGGCAATGCCAAGAGAAAAATATGTTTTTATAAATATATAGAAAATTTGATTTTGACAAGTGAGTATTTTTAGAAGATGAACATCCGTGAAATTAAAATACTGCTCACGAGGATCCATGAGTTGAGAGATCTTTGAAATATGTGTTGTTTGGATATTCATGAGATTTGTGAAATGAAAAAAGAATATTTGGAAAAATTAAAATTTTGAATTAAATAAAAGTTTATTTTTAAAACCATTAGACTAGATTGAGTTAGATGCCACTTGAGATATTGAAGGGTATATGTGCACTTGGCGTGTGCTGTAAAGCCGCCCCCTCTTGCCATGACGGCATTTGAAATATTATGCATGTATGAGTCTGCATTCTTAGGTGGATCCGTATGGGTTGCCTAAGGCTCCGGAGTGTGTCTGTGTATGAGTCCGCTGCATTGCATCATTGTAGAGATTGTCTTGCAATCGAGAAATATTTTCGATCCGTGTAGAGATTGCTTTGCAATCGAGAAATATTTGGATCGTGTAGAGATTGCTCGCAATCGAGAAATATCGTAGAGATTGCTTTGCAATCGAGAAATACTGAAGAGATTGCCTTCAATCGAGAAATACATTATGTGGTGTCCTCTTTCTAGGCCAATGAAGAAACAAATATTATTGTGGTAAAGTAGCTTATATTTTTAAATTAAAATGTGTAAATATTTTAACAAGTATTTTATTATATTAAACTAAATTTAAATTATACTTTAAATGAGCCCATCACTTGATGTGGTGGGGGTTGACTTACTCAGTATGTATATGTAAACACGTGAAATTTGTTCGCCACTAAAAATGCGACACGTGTAAATTTAAATATTAATTTAATTATTTTTAAGCATTTTAAATAAATTAAATGCTTGAAATAATTATTAATATTTATTGGGCCATTTGGATCCATCAAGCCAAATGGATTTAATTATATTAGGCCAATGTGGACAAGCCCAAATGAAAGACCCACAGGCCTATGATCCAATGGACACTTAAAGCAGGCCAGCCCATGGAAATCAGTCGATGTGAACAAGCCCAGATGAAAGGCCCACATGCTCACTGACCCGATAGAGATGTGGGTTGGACCAGCCCATCGATCGGTCCATCATCCACAAACCCTAGGGTTTTCCCTCTATAAATAGAGGCACCCTGTCACATATTGGGGTTCACTTTTCACTACTACGACGACTACTTCACTTCCAGACACACACTCTCAAGACTCATACACTTGAGATCTACAGCAACAAAACGCTGCAGAAATTCCAAGAAGCCGAAGAAGAAGCACAAAAAGCATCTCGACGTCTTCAAGGTTGGAGGAATCAAAGGAGTAACAGGAGTCGAACACTCATATCGTTTGATCTTCACATATTTCTTTTAAATTTATTCAAATTCTCTGTAATTGTAGACATTTTATTGTGAAATTAATAAAAGTATTTTGCAGTTTCTGTCTACGCATTTTTTGCACCTACAGATTTTGACACGCCCAGTGGGACACTTCCGCCTTTCATCTCCTCCAGACGTCGTCAACGAAATCCAATGGCTTCAAAGAACACCTCCAAGAGCAACTCTTCAACATCCGGTGCCGCTATGCCCAATGTCACCACAAGGAACATGAAGAAAGCAATGGAGGCCGCCGATGCTGCGCGGGGAATAGAAGTTGATGCGGATATGCCGCTGCTGGAAGAAGGAAACGACCATAGATCGGGATCTTCCACGCCGTTGTCAAGCCCGCGGGGAGATCAAGAGGAAACATCCGCCCTGCGTCATGCTGCTGCAATGACAACCCAAGCCAGCACTCTTGAAGAGCAAATGTCCAACCTGACAAAGATCGTGGAAATGCTTGTGAAGAGATCCGAGTTGCAAGATGCACGCATGGAGCAAATGATGAACAGACTGGATGGCTCTAACGGCGGCCAAGCGGTGAACAAGCCCGTAGAGATCCGCGACGATGGAGAGACTTCCCGGAAAGACGCTTCGGCAAAAGGAAAAGCAACCGCTGACGTCCAAGTCACTCCTGACGGCTTCATCTCGGCTGATCAACTGAAAGAGTTCATCACGGGAACGCTGAAGGAAGAGGTCTCGGCAGGATCAAAATCCTCCTTGACGTATCTCAAGCCATACAGCGCCCGCATCGACTCACTGAGGATGCCGGCAGGCTATCAACCGCCCAAGTTCCAACAGTTCGACGGCAAAGGAAATCCCAAGCAACATATCGCCCATTTTGTAGAGACATGCAACGAAGCGGGTACGTTTGGAGATCACCTCGTCAAACAGTTCATTCGTTCACTAAAGGGGAATGCGTTCGAATGGTATACCGACTTGGAACACGGCAGCATCGACAGCTGGGATCAACTTGAGCAAGAGTTTCTGAACCGTTTTTACAGCACACGGCGTACCGTCAGCATGATAGAATTGACGAACACGCAACAATCAAAGGGCGAGCCGGTGATTGACTACATCAACCGCTGGAGGAGCCTAAGCCTCAACTGCAAGGATCGTTTGTCTGAGACGTCGGCGATTGAGATGTGCATCCAAGGCATGCAATGGGGCCTACGATACATCCTGCAAGGCATTCGTCCCCGGACATTCGAGGAGCTTGCAACTCATGCTCACGACATGGAACTAAGTTTGGCGTCAAGTGGAGCTTATGGTCCGCCCGTTCAACAAACTCGTACAAACAACCGAGTCGAATGGAAGAAGGGAGGCAAGCCACAGTCGAAGCCACCCACAAAGGATGCAATGGCAACAAGCGCCGCTTTCGTAAAAGTACGTGGGAAGGAGCCGGTGACAAACGACAAGCCAAAGTCACCACAAGCTCAACGGCAAAAGTCGTCATTGGAAGATAGACGGGCTAAGACGTACCCATTCCTCGATTCCGATTTACCGGGCATCTTCGATGACTTGATGAAAGAAAACCTCATCGAGCTACCAAGGATGAAGCGACCCGAGCAAGCTGGGATGACCAACGACCCACTATACTGCAGGTACCACCGTTTGGTGAGCCACACGATCCAAGATTGCTTCGTTTTCAAAGACAAAGTCATGGATCTCGTCAAACAAGGCAAAATCACCTTGGCAGACGAAGCAGAGACGGCCAACACCATTTCCATCCAAGTTGGATCAATTGAGATCAAAGTTCCCGACAAGTCCACGACGTGCAACACCGTCTTCGAAGTTGGGAGCACATCGCAGCAAGACCACACCAAACAAGTTGTGGATCATTCGCATCTCAACGAATGCATGCTGTCCATCACGTTCAATGACGATGACATGCCGATGGAGCTGGAAAAGTCGAAGGCTCATAACCGATCATTATTCGTCGTTGGATACGTAGACAACAAGCGAGTGAATCGAATTCTGATAGATGGAGGTTCCGCCGTCAACATCATGCCACTTCACACCCTGAAGGAATTGGGCATCTCTGAGGAAGAACTATCCAACAGTAAAATGTTAATCCAAGGCTTCAACCAAGGGGGGCAAAAATCCCTTGGCGCAATCCGAGTTTGTCTACAAATTGATGAGATGGTTGCAAACACATACTTCCACGTCATTGACGCAAGAACATCATATAACATGCTTCTTGGCCGGACATGGATCCATGAGAACGGCGTCGTCCCTTCAACATGGCACCAATGCTTCAAGTACGTGCAAAACGGCATTGTCAAAAGGGTTATCGCCGATGACAAACCATTCGCGGTGGCCGAGTCTTACTACGGGGATGCTAAGTACTACCTTGAGGCGTCCAAAGCTAAGGCACCTTCGTTGGGGGAAGAAGAACGTAAAGAAGGTCAACCAACCCGTGAAGACAAAGGAAAATCCATCTTGGAAGAAGCATTCGAAGGACTTACACTCCCGCTAACGCCCATTGATCCCGGCACATCGCACAAAGTGTTGAAGATTCAACTCAAAGGTAGTGAGGCACGCCGACTGAAGAACGACAAAGAATTCGGTCCGAAGGCATTCAAGTTGCTCACCAAGTCTGGATTCAACCCAAATGAGCCATCGCCGTTGGGAAAGCTCTCGGACAACAATCGAAGAAAAGGTGACCGGAGTGGACTTGGGTATGTTGCGGAATTTGACACGGCACCCCAGGCATCGAAAGCGCCCATATTCGTCAAAGCGGAACAAACAGTGAAGGCACCGGTTCGTATCGTCATAAAACGAGCTACGGCCAATTACATCACCGAAGAAGCAAATCAAGAGGATCATGCTCCAAAGGACCAACCTGCACGAAAGTCAGCATTTGATCGCATCGGTAGTCCGTCAAAAGGAGAGCAAAAACGAAGTGTCCATGATAGATTTGGCTCAACGGAGACAATCGAGCACAAAGAATCCGTCTTTCGCCGGCTTGGAGCAAACAAACAAGTAAAGCCAACTGTTTTCGATAGGCTCGGGGCTGTTGCCAAAGAAGACTCTGCAAAATCCGTCTTCAAAAGGCTAGGTTCTACAAAACGCCAATCACAAATCAAAACATCGGCTAGCAAAGAGCGGTCTCCGGTAAAACAAGGAATATTGGACGAACCTAACTACGGCAACGATGTGAGAAGCACCGTACCTTCCCGCATGAAGCGTCAAGTTGAGTGGACTGTCTCATCCGACGAATGGCTAAAGCTCAAGAAACGGACCATCATCTTCACAAAGCATGACGAAGATGATCAAGCTGACAAAGTTGATATTCATCATATCACCATCGACTGCGGTGAGCTAAGTGAAGAAGACGCCAACGCAGCACCAACGCAACTTGAAGAAGACATCAAGATCACGGTGGATGAGCTGCGCGAGGTGAACTTAGGCGATGAAAAAGATCCTCGCCCAACATTTATCAGTGCCCAACTAACCGTAGATGAAGCGGAGAAGTACGTAGCACTGCTCCAAGAATTCAGAGATGTCTTTGCATGGTCCTACAAGGAAATGCCCGGTCTGGACCCCAAGATAGCCGTCCACCGCCTTGCAGTGAAGAAAGATGCACGACCCGTGAAGCAAGCACAACGTCGGTTCCGCCCTGAGCTTCTCCCACAAATTGAAGCTGAAGTCAACAAGCTGATTGACGTTGGCTTCATTCGTGAAGTGCAATATCCCACCTGGATCTCAAGCATCGTCCCGGTAAGGAAGAAGAATGGACAAATCCGAGTCTGCGTGGACTTCCGCGATCTCAACGAGGCTTGCCCAAAAGACGAGTTCCCGTTGCCGATCACCGAGTTGATGATTGATGCCACCACGGGACATGAAGCATTGTCGTTTATGGATGGGTCTTCCGGCTACAATCAAATAAAGATGGTGCCCGAAGACGAAGAGATGACTGCGTTCCGGACTCCAAAAGGCATATACTGTTATAAAGTTATGCCCTTCGGCCTGAAGAATGCGGGGGCAACATATCAACGTGCCATGCAAAAGATCTTCGATGACATGCTGCACAACTTGGTCGAATGCTATGTCGACGATCTCGTGGTAAAGACAAAGGAACGAGTCAATCACCTGCAAGACTTGAGGACTGTGTTCGAACGCCTTCGCAAGCATCAACTGAAGATGAATCCGTTGAAGTGCGCGTTTGGCGTGTCCTCTGGAAAGTTCCTCGGCTTTGTTGTACGGAATCACGGCATTGAAATTGAGCAAGCCAAAATTGACGCAATCTTGAGGATGCCGGAGCCACGGGATATCCACGAGTTGAAGAGCCTTCAAGGTAAGCTCGCATACATCAGGAGGTTCATTTCCAATCTTGCTGGAAGATGCCAACCGTTCAGCAAGCTCATGAAGAAAGGTGTTCCGTTCGAGTGGGATGAGTCCTGCAAGAAAGCGTTCGACAACATCAAAGCTTATCTGATGAAGCCGCCAGTGCTAGCTGCTCCAGTGATCGGACGACCGTTGATCCTGTACGTAGCTGCCCAAGAAAACTCTGTCGGTGCCTTGCTAGCTCAAGAAAATGATGGGGGCAAGGAGAACGCGCTCTACTATCTAAGTCGGATGATGACACCGAACGAGCTCAAGTTCCGTCCAATCGAAAAGCTTTGTCTAGCATTGGTCTTCGCCATCCGCAAACTGAAGCATTACTTCCAAGCTCACACGGTACATCTCGTATCCAAAGCAAATCCTCTCAAACATGTGTTGTCTCAATCTGCTCTCTCTGAAAGACTTTCACGATGGTACTTGTTGTTTCAACAGTTCGAGATCATTTACGTACCACAAAAGGCTATCAAAGGACAAGCCCTGGCCGACTTCTTAGCTGATCATCCGATACCTGCTGAATGGGATCTTTCTGACGACCTTCCGGACGAAGATGTGATGCTAACTGAAGCTAGACAACCATGGAAAATGTACTTCGATGGAGCTGCCCACAAGGAAGGAGCTGGAGTAGGAATCGTCTTCGTCACTCCAACGGGTGAGATCTTACCTCATTCAATTACCCTCACTAACAATTGCTCCAATAACGTTGCCGAATATCAAGCACTGATCTTGGGACTCGAAATGGCAGTCGACGCCAAGCAATTATATCTTCAAGTCTACGGCGACTCCAAGTTGATAGTCAACCAGCTACTTGGCGAATATGAAGTCAAGAAACCGGACCTGGTGCCATATTACAAGTACGCACGTAGGTTGATGGCATATCTCCATGTTATGTCAATTGAACATGTCCCAAGAAGCCAAAATCGGCAAGCTGACTCCCTCGCAAAGCTGGCGTCAACACTTACCTCGCCAGAAGACAAGATGACCATCACGCTGACTAAGGGATGGGTGATGCCTCCAGTTTTTGAAGACGATGAGGAGTTCGACGAGAATACGGCCGTTGAAGTATTTGAAATCGACGAAGAAGAAGATTGGAGGCAATCTTTGGTAGACTACTTGCTGCATCAGAAGTTACCCGAGGAGCCGAGAAGAAAAGTTGATATTCGAAGACGTGCTGCCCGATTCTTCTACTTTAATGGCACCTTGTATGGAAGGTCGTTCGAAGGGGTTCTACTCCGTTGTTTGGGCTCCACTGAAGCTGTTCAAGCATTGGAAGAAGTACATGCTGGGATCTGCGGTGCACATCAATCGGGGCCGAAGCTACATTTCCGCATCAAGAGAATGGGATACTATTGGCCGACGATGGTTAGAGACTGCATGGAGTTCGCTCGAAAATGCCAAGCCTGCCAGTTTCACGCCAACTTCATCCACCAACCTCCTGAGCCGTTGCATCCAACTGTGGCATCATGGCCGTTTGACGCATGGGGCATGGACATTGTTGGACCGCTGCCAAAGTCTTCCGGGGGGCATGGCTATATCCTTGCTGCTACGGATTATTTCTCCAAATGGGCTGAAGCTGCACCCTTTAGAGAAGTCAAAGGGGAGCATGTTGCAAGCTTCATCCGAATCAACATCATCTACCGTTATGGCGTCCCGCGTTACATCATGACAGACAACGGACGATCATTTGTCAACAGCACCATTACCAAGTTGTGTGAAAAGTTTGGATTTACTCAACGAAAGAGCTCTGCATATCACCCGCCGGCAAATGGACTAGCGGAGGCCTTCAACAAAACCTTATGCGGTTTATTGAAGAAAGTAGTCTCCAAGTCAAAACGGGATTGGCATGAGAGAATCAACGAAGCTTTATGGGCATATCGAACAACTTTCCGCACACCCACCAAGGCAACGCCATACTCGTTGGTCTATGGAGTGGAAGCCGTGTTGCCGCTGGAAACCCAAATCCCGTCGTTAAGAGTCGCCATCCAAGAAGGACTCACTGAAGAAGACAACGCCCGACTGCGGTTGGAAGAATTGGAAGCCCTTGATGAAAGAAGGCTCGAAGCACAACAAAGGTTGGAATGCTACCAAGCCCGCCTCTCAAAGTTCTACAACAAGAAAGTCAAGGCACGCTCGTTCCAAGTTGGAGATCTCGTCCTCGCCATCCGGAGACCCATTGTCATCAACTACCGCAGTGGGAACAAGTTCACCTCCAAATGGGATGGACCATACGTCATCACGGATGTCTTCACAAACGGAGCCTACATGATGATTGGTAACGATGGAGTGAGCATCGGACCGATAAATGGGCGGTTCTTGAAGAAGTTCTACGCTTGAAGAATGGACAAGGAAAATGCTCCTTGACGCACGAGCCTAAACTGCACGTCACAAAAAAAAAATGTAATACTCCTGGCCCGCAAGAGTATAAACTGTGTACGGCTCAAAATAAACAAATTCAATTTGTTTTGAACTACGTAATGGCTTGATCCCTTCACAGGGTACGTAGGCAACTTGGAAATCATTTTTCTAAGTTCAGTCATAAACAAAAAAAAAATCAATCAAGTAATTGGATTAATTATGTTGGTTCATTACTTGATGGAAAAAAAATGTAGTTGGGTTAAGTTAATCCATTACAAAAAAAAATGTAAGTAAATGGGTTGATTAAATTTGATCCATCACTTGCAAGCAAAAAAATGGGTTGATTAAATTTAATCCATTACACAAAAAAATGTTGAATGGATTTATTAAATTAATCCATCACTTGGTTTGGAGAAGTTATGGCTACATGCACTAAAGCACTTAATTTTAATTAAAGTGTTTTAGTATTCAAACTTGAAGGATGGTGTAAAGTTTTGCATCGAGGCTTGCAAGTGCATTCATGATAATGAAGAAATGAGAGCTTTATTTCACTAGGGGATCAAGATACAAATTCCATGTGAACTAAGCAACGAAGAATGCGAAAAACGAAGAATAAAGAACAAAAGAATGAAGAAGCTAGTAAGGTTGTAGATGTAGCAACTCCTTTCGGGACCTCTCGAAAGCCGTTTCCATCATCTTCAAGTTGGCGGAATCTTCGGCGGATGGGCCTGGGGAATTCTTGATCTTTAAAACAACCGCCTCTTGAGATGCGCGAGCCTCGCTAAGAACTTGCTCCTCTCCTGTAGCTCGCTGAAGAGATGACTCCATTTCGACCATTTGTTTCTTCAACTCTTCTAATTTGGCGCCCAACACTTTAACTTCTTCCGTCTTGGCTTGCAACTCACTATCTCTCTTGGCCAGCTCCGCTTCGGCTAGTTGCAACGACTCTTGCGACTCCACCTTCGCACGCAAATCCTGAAGCATCTCAGCTCCATCGAAGAAACGGTGCAATGATAACTCCAGCCGAGATGTGTCCTGCTTGCAATTCCTCATGGAGCCAAGAAACTCATCCGCTGCAGCTCGACCCCTCGCAAGCTTCTCCAAAGGCGCCTCCTTAATTATGTCTCTCACTATCTCCCAAAAATAGTCCATTACCTTCCAGTTTGCTCGCCTCTTCATTTCATCAGGGGTAATGATAGTTGTTGCAGGAGTAGCCTTCTCCAAGGGACACACTGCCGGAGATGCTGAGTGGGCGATAGGATCGGCCATTGCTAAAGGAAGGGCGGGTGATGGCACTACATCTGCTCGGGGGACGCGCGGGGCACGTGTCAAGGGTATAGGAACACTGGCACTGCTTCCTGCATCATCATCACCATCATCGGGCACCGATGTGCTGCCCAAGCCCACAACCTGAAAGGAAACAAGGAAAGCATAAGTACAAGCGAAGAAACCAAAGAAAGACAAAATCAAGGAATAGAACAAAGACATCAAAACTTTCATTTAAAAGTCCTGTTAAAGGTGCTTCTTCCTCAAAAATGCATGAAGGGATACTAAGATGGTCTAAGTTAAAAACCTCATCCCTCCCTTCATCAGAAAAAGATAAAGCGGAAATTACTTCTTTGTTTTTCAACAGAGGTTGTGCCGGCGAACGCACTACGTTTAGGGCAAAGTTGGGCGATAGTGCTTCATCATTGCTAACACGGACGGCGGAGTTCGAATTGTTGCTAGGCGGATCATGACAGCGGGACCACCACTTGGCATAATCACGGCTTGTCGAAAGAATGGAACCCGATACACCAGGATATGTAAGCGATGCCTTCGTGAGAAATTGGGTGCTCACCAACCATAACCGGTATAACTCACTCGGATCTCCAGAAAGGATCTCTTCCTTCAATGGCCCCGGGATGTGCTGACAAAACCCGAATCTCCGGCTAAAGCGATGTGGACTGTATGCCTCAACAATGCAAGAAGAACCACATCTAAACGTCAAGTAAGCCGAACGTACACAAATGAGAAGATCCCTTCTAGAGGAATTGATAAGGAACTCATTATCATGAAAGGTGAAAGGAGCCGTCGCAGTAGTGAACCGAAAGCACAGTAAAGAAGAAGATGAGATGTTGGTAAACAATCTCTGGGCGGCAGTATAACTGATACGTCTAAAGGCATCTACACCCGAAAACCCCACCATGGGCGGGTTCCCCGCAACCTCCATCCAATCATGGGTCGGAAAGTGTCCCGCGAGCCACGGATAAACAAAGTGAAGAGGAAAAACCGCATTGCACTGCTTCAAGTCAGTGGACGTGCATATCATCCTCAAGCCTCGGTATATGCTCGCCAACACGGGGATAGCCAAGGAAAACTGTGTGCCCCGTGCCATGCGACTAGCAACTCGAAAGACAGATGGTCGAATCATGCCTACACGGCCATGGGGAAGCGCAAATCCACAAATCCAAGCAGAAATGAATGCTGCTAGATAGAGCTCATCACAGTAAGCAACATCCACGCCTAAAAAATCCATATTGCCACTAACAGGCTCTTGCAGTTGCGTTCTACTTATAGTCCCACTTGGGATGGACGGCTCCTTAGGTGCCCTCACCCTCTTCTTTTGAGGCTGAAGTGTCGGGCTAGAATATTTCCTGCCTTTCCCGAACCAAAACTCCACCCACGCCGCAATGGAGATCGCCTTATCCTTCTTGCAGATCGAGTGGTATGCCAAAAACAGATATCTGCAAGCAAAGGAAAATTAGTCAAAAAAAAGGAAGACGGAAACAAAATAAAAACAAAGAAGAGAGACCGAAATGATAATTGGACCGTACTTGCAGCTAGCTGGGGTTTGGTCGTTCCCATAGCTCAAAGTCTTGTCACTCGGTACAGCCTCGTCATAAAACTCACCCTGTAGGGGAAGCCTAACCAGCTCATGGATATCCCACAACGAAAGTGAAAGCTCACCAATGGGAGTACATAAAGTGTTCGTGCTCGGACGCCACCGTTCAAGAAATGCGCGAAGTACTCCTTTGCTGCAGTAATACGTGAAGAGTGAAGCCTGTACACCGTCATAGATCTGTGCACGCCTCAAAGGCTGCTTGTGGTGCCAAAGCACATGCTCAGTCCACTCCCAATAGCCTGGGCAGAAACAAAACATGCTGAACATAGAGTCTGGGAAATTGGCATCAGCGCTAAGATCCAGGACCGCGTTCGGGTGAAATGGCTCGAGCTCACGGCTACCCAATCTGTGAAGAGTAGATCGAAGTGAGAGGGCAGTCTCCTCGCCTTCTGATCCATCCGCTCGCACAATTTTCCATACAGACCTGCGAGTCCAATGCTCCGGGTGTTCAACATTAACCCTTGAACGAGGTGGTATCACTGGAGTGTCAATAAGGATACGAGTCTGGGCATCCTTATCACGACCAACTATAAGATGATTCCCGTCACTCCGGATGAGTTGTTTAGCCATGACGCCACTGCAAAACAAAAATCAGAAGAATTGGTTATCTTCCAAGAAAATGGGGTTATTTCCACGAAAAAGAGAAAAAAAAAGAAAAAGAAAGAAAGAAAAGAAAAAAAAACATTTGCAAGATAAATGCGATGTTATTTTTTGAATGACATGGAAAAATATTGCAAGATGAAGGCAATTTAAAAAAAAAAAAATACATGTCAAATTTGGAAAAATTAATTTTAAGTTCATTTTAAATTTTTGGACTTAGAGTTAAATTTCCACGAAATCAAATTTTGGGCACTACAAAAGGTAAATATTTACATGTATAAAAAAAATACATGTTAAATATTGTTTGAAATTATTTTTAAGTTCATTACTAAATTTTGGACTTAAAATTAAATATTTTGGGACCTAGCCTCAAATACTAAATATGTTGGGGTTAAATTTTGGTCTTCTAAAATCGAAGGGTTCAATCTGGGAATTACCTAAACACTAAGGGCTCAAATCCTAAGGTCTAGAATATTCAGGGGGCATATTACAATTTTCCTAAAAGTTTGTGGAGTATACTAAAAATTGGCAAACCAGGAGGGGGACAATCCTAGGGTTGCAAAATTAAGGGACTAAATAGAAATATTGCAAAATTAAGTCTCTCTTTTCCCTCAAAACACAACACAACGCAGCCTCCTTCCCAAAGAAAAGAAAAACCAGTCTGCACACTACGAAAACAACACAGTCCACTATTTGTTCTTCCAATCGGCTTCGAACTCCGGCGACGACGGCAACGGTGTCGATTCCAGTCGTATGAGAACACTATTTTTCATTTTTTTCGTATGAGAACCAGAAAACCTGTGGACGGTTGCTGTGGTTAGAAAAAAAGCTTATGCGGCGAAATATGTCGAGTTCGGGGCATGTTTCCGATGGTCTAAGGCAAGCGGCGGCGGCTCCCCTCGACGACTCCGAGCAGCGGCTTCGAACTCCGGCGATTCGAAATGACAGCAGTAGCGCTCCGGCCACAGCAGCCTCGCGGTGGAGCAGCGGCGGCCCTCTCTTTCTCCTTTCGGCGACGGCGGGACAGCGGCGACGCATCCGGCAGCGGCGACGCAGCGACGCCCTTCGCGCGAGCAGGCCGGGCGGCGGCGGGAGACAACGGCAGCGTGGCTTCGGACGAGCGGCCGGCCTTATGAACAAACAACGGATGAGGCGAACGGCAGCGCCGTCGCCAAACACCGCCGTTGTCAAAGGCTTCTTGATGGCGGGTAGATTAGGGTAGAGGCCAACGGCAGCGCCGTGTGACCAAACATCCCGTCTACCATGACGACAACCAGGTACCCGACTCTCATTTGAATTAATTGGAGCAGAAACTGAGTTGAACGATGTGGGTTTGGTTGTGGTTTGCTTCACTGTTATGGAGTTGAGAAAAAAAAAACAACAAGGAAAACAAAGAAAAACAAGAAAGAAAGAAACAGACAAAAAAAAAGGAAGCAAGAAGCGATGCAATAGACAGAAACGAAACAAAAAAAAATGCAAGAGGGACGAACAAGAAAACAGGAAACAAAAACAAGTAGCAGCAACACAAAAAAACAGGCACAGACAAAAAGGGGGTGCAAGGAAGCAAAAAAAAAACATGTATGCAACAGACAGAGAAACAATGCAGGACGAAAAAAAACTGAGATTTTCTTTACCTGGGTGATGAAATCTCTTGGCCTACTGCTTGGTGTGTGAAAATTAGACAGATTCCTTGATAATAAGGGTCTAATTTATAGAAGTCAAGGCAAAACCCACTAGATTTGTGAAGATTTGCTCAAGATACAATTTTTGTAAATTTAGTTGAGATATAGACTTGAAGATTTAACCGAAAGATCTCGTTCATGAAGCAAGATTAGATGTGAGCAAATATTTGATCAAGATTAAATCAAGTATGAATCAAATGGGAATTGCAAAGTTTGAAGTATCAAGCCAATTTTGGATTAAATATAAATCTTGGTTGAATATGGGCAAATATTTCTGAATCCAATGGAAACTACAAAGTATCAAATTTGAGCAGAATGGAAATCAAATCTTGGTTGAAAAAAAAGGGAAGTCACGAAATGGCAGGAAAATTTGATGAAGAAGAAAAAAAGAATATTCATCAAACTTAGCCCAAATAAAACATTGACAACAAAAAGGGTATATCTTGTCAAAGGCCCAACAAAACGGGTAGGCATAAAGAAAAAATATTTCGAGACTCGTTCACGTCTCAAATATTTTATTTCGCCCTAAACAAGTCTCGAGGGGGCATCTGTAAACACGTGAAAATTCACTCGCCATTAAAAATGCGACACGTGTAATTTTAAATATTAATTTAATTAATTTTAGGCATTTTAAATGAATTAAATGCTTGAAATAATTATTAATATTTATTGGGCCATTTGGATCTATCAAGCCAAATTAATTTAATTGGGCCAATGTGGACAAGTCCAAGTACAAGACCCACAAGCCTATGATCCAATGGACAATGACACTTGGTGCAGACCAGTCCATGGAAATCAATCAATGTGAACAAGCCCAGATGAAAGGCCCACATGCTCACTGACCCGATAGAAATGTGGGTTGGACCAGCCCGTCGATTGGTCCATCATCCACAAACCCTAGGGTTTTCCCTCTATAAATAGAGGCACCCTGTCACATATTGAGGACCACTTTTCACTTCCAGATACTCACTCTCAAGACTCAAGCACTTGAGATCTACAGCAACAAAACGCTGCAGAAATTCCAAGAAGCCAAAGAAGAAGCACAAAAGCATCTCGACGTCTTCAAGGTTGGAGGAATCAAAGGAGTAACAGAAGTCGAACACTCATATCGTTTGATCTTCACATATTTCTTTTAAATTCATTGAAATTCTCTGTAATTGTAGACATTTCTTGTGAAATTAATAAAAGTATTTTGCAGTTTCTGCCTACGCATTTTTTGCACCTACAGTATATACTGACTTTGTTGCTATTATTTTTCCACAGATCCGGCATACATGTGAGCATCCCATTCATGTCATGGGAGGGGAACTTTATGAAGACTTGTTGCATTTATTTTTATTTTATAGATTGTGTTTTGGCCGTGTGTTTTTGCCATGGACATGTATTTTGTTTTTCTTTATTTTCCGCATACGTCATATTATCTACTCAAACCAACGACAATGACAAATTATTTATTCCGGGATATTTTAAAGTAAACTTTATTTTTAAATATTGATACGACTAGCCTTAGCATCTTCTCAAGTGAGCTCGAATTAAGTCGCGTCTTGCTTGGGAAGGTGTGGCGGTGGCATCCCGGCCTGGGTTACCAAAACCGGGGTGTTACAAAGTGGTATCAGAGCCCGGAAATTTTTTTTAAGTGATTATTTTTGGCCCATTATAGAGGCCCAAAAATTTTAAAGAATTGTATTTAAAATATTATTTCCATGGAAAATATTTTTTTTTAAAACCCATGGAAGAAGATAATAAAAATTATTTTTAGTATGATAAGTTTTTAAATGAATTACAAGAAAAAGAAATTTTCATTGGGGCGGATTCATAAGCATACATGCATCATTCGCTTTTCATTTTAATTGTTAATGTGTTAATTGTCTATGTTAGATGGCAGACCAAAGAATCGTGAACCTGATGATGGATCTAATTAGCGCCTACCTAGAAAGAGATAAGGCTCTTAAAGAAGCCCAACAGAAACCCTTTATTATAGGAACCGTGCGATAGATGCAGGGACTAACGTGGATTTCCTCCACAATCACCGAATGCTTGATCATCAAAGAATTCAACAACTTGAAAATGACATAGCTGAACTTCAAGCTAACAATAACCTGCTGCGAGAAAGAATTCAAGCCTTAGAAACGGAGTTACTGAACATGGCCCCTATGGTACCTCCCAACCCTAACCACAATGCGGCCCTTAGCCCAATTATGGTAACCGATGAGGAAGAAGAGGAGGAGGATTCCGAAGAGGACTAAAACATCTATACCCCTCCTGGCCCCAGATATTAGGCTTGACTATAGGCTTTTTCTATCGCTTTTAAATTTAAATTATGCCTTTTAATTCAAGTTAAGTTATCAATGAAATATTCATTTGATCGCAATTAGTGTTTTATTATCCTATTTTTTTCAAAAAAAAATGATAATTATATATTTTTAATTAGTATTCTTATCACTTGGTTCTTGCCTATGCTCATTCACAATCTTTAACTTGGATCATTCATTTCTTAAACACCCTATGATTTAGTTGCTCTATAACTTGAGTACTAACTCATCCTTGTACTAGAACTTAACTTTGCGTACTTTTTAAATAGAATGGCACCGAGATGGAGACCACGAAAGTACGCTCCTAACGCTGGCGCTAATCCCCCAAACATGCCCAACAACAACGAGGTGCCCCAAAACTACCAACACCCTGAAGTACCAAGAGAGGCAAATATGCCTCACCTGGGAAGGCAAGCGCCTCCTGCAGCAAACAACGTTGATGAACGTCTTAGGACAGTCGAAGAAGTTCTTATTGCCCTAGGGAATGCTGAACTCCATAGAGGGCAAGCAGCTGTAGGAGTAGAAGCACCTCCACCTGAGGCCCGTATCAATTATCTAGCCATTGTGAACCCATATCAATCACCTCACTATAATGGCCAAGAGGATCCTGCCAAATTGGAGGAGTGGATCCGGACATTTGATAAGCTTTTGAATGCTGTGAAATGCCCTGAAGAGGAGAAAGTTCATGTAGCATCTTACTACTTAGGAGGCGAGGCCGACGAATGGTGGCAAAACCTCCAAAGGGAATTGGAGGAAGATGAGGAACCCTACCTATGGAATGAATTCATGGAAGCATTAAGGGACCATTTCTACCCAGTGAGTACAAAGGCAGCAATGTATGAAGAATTCTTGTCTCTGAAGCAAGGAGAGCAAACTGTTCAAAAGTACTACGCACGTTTTAAGGAGTTGGTTAGGTTTGCTCCAAGACTGGTACCTACTGAAGCTGAGAAGGCGCAAAAGTTTGAAATGGGACTAAACCTAGCAATTAGAGAAGTGATTGCAGGTGTCCAGTATTCTAACTTGCAGGCAGTATATGATTGGGCTGTCGCAGTTGCTCGAATACAACAATTAAAAAGGAAAGCTGTGAGCGAGTCAAACCGAGGACCTCAAGGACAAGATAAGAGAAATCGTGTCAACAAGGGTAATAATAACTTCGAAGGAGGCAACTATCGTGGTGGTCCAAACAAGCAGGTCCAAGGACATAATGGAGGTAACGATGGGCGTAACAATAATCGTAGTAACTACATACCACGATGCCCAAAATGTGGCAAGCCTCACATGGCTAAAGGATGCCCCAAGCCTGGTGCATGTTTTAGGTGCGGTCGAGAAGGACATATGGCAAAAGAGTGTAGAACTCGCTTAGAGAATATTACGAAGAGGGATGATCTTGTCAATGTTCATGCCCAGCAAAACAATCAAGGGGGACAAAATGGGAATAATCAAGGACAAAGACCTCCTCAAAACCGTAACCAACAAGGGAATCAAGGAGGAGCTGTTGGAAGACTTAATGTGATTAATCAAGCAGATTTACCAACTTAAGGCGACGTGATCGCAGGTACCTTTACCGCTTTAAGCGTACCTGTTAAAGTTTTGTTTGATTTTGGAGCAAGCTGCTCATTTATTTCGTTGAGAATATTCTCTAAATTAGAATTGCCTAAACATGAGGCAATTAGTTTGGGAATCCAATTACCTTCTAAGATGTTGTATTATGTTCCAAACCATACAATAGAATTCCTATAGTAATCAAGAATTTATAATTCTTGCGAACCTAGTAGAATTCAATCTAAAGGACTTTGACATTATATTGGGTATGGATTGACTGACGGAATATAAGGCGGTAATCGAATGTTTAAAAAAAAAAAAAAGAAGAAGGGGGATTACCGTGTCAAAAAAAAAATTCGGGGCAAGAGAGTGATCTACTATACCCAACCTCGAAAGAACGACACTAAGGTAGTGAATGCCTTGAGGATATCCGTTGTACGCATGCTACGTATATAACCTTGAAGTTGGAGAGAAGAAGATTGATGAGATTTCCGTAGTAAGAAAATACCCCGATGTATTTCCCAAAAAAAAAAATCCTGGAATGCCACCGGGAAGGGAAATTGAGTTTACAATTGATATAATTCACGGAACGGAACCCGTATCAAAGGCTCCTTATTGAATGACACCATTGGAGATGAAAGGGCTTAAAGAGCAACCTGAAGAGTTCAGTTGCTAGAGAGAGGATATATACGGCCTAGTACATTGCCATGGGGAAACGCCCGTCTTACTATATAGGAACAAAGACAGAGGGTTGCGTTTATGCATTGATTACAGAGGCCTAAAGCCTTACTATCCTACTTCCACATATAGTTCAAATCTCGTTTGCATGCTCGCAACCTTATTATCACCTGCAACTTCGAGGGCGAAGTTGATTCTTAAGGTGAGAAGATTGTAATACCCGATAATTTATTCATAAGGTCACACACAACCTTAATTAGTATGATACGCAACTTCGAGGACGAAGTTGATTCTTAACCGGGGTAGATTGTAATACCCCATACTTCCATATTTCAAAATGCATTATTTTTACCACTACTAATTTTTCTTTTACCAATATTGTAATTATTTATCTGTCAATTATTTATTTTAAATAGATGATGGGGTGATTGTATTATCAAATTCATATTAACCCAATTTATTGTCAATAGTTTTAATATAAAAATTTATAATCAATTATAGACCATTATATATATATTGCTAAATTTATTTTAATGGCCATTCTTCCCATTACTTGATAACATACCATTTGGTTTCAATTCCTACTACTCCCATCTAATTATTATTATTATTATTATTATTATTATTATTATTATTATTATTATTATTATTATTATTATTATTATTATTATTATTATTATTTTTATTATTATTTGAGAACACATTAGCAGGCCAAGCATATACTAGGGAGGTAATTAGAATTATGTATACACATAAAGTTTGGGAAAATTTGCTAACTTTTGGCAATTGGATAAATGAATTTGGGATGTGAATTGTCGTTGGCAGAGATAATGGAAACATGCCAATCAATTTAATGCTAGATGAATGATACAGACCACTTCCCTTATAGCCATCACCTTTGTGAACGGACGACGGAAATAATTGGCAGTCATAAGGGACATTTAACTGGTAGAATAATGAGATTTTAGTTCACCCCTTCCAGCCATTGTCCTTACTGCTTCAGCCTTTTCACTGCCATGGCCGTTCAAAAAAAAAAAAAGAAAACTTGAATATACATAACACCCTTTATTCTTACAATCAAAATACTCTATCCAAATTCGAGTGCTCCAGGTTCATCTATCTTCCCGAATTCTAGTGCATCTCTGGATTTTGTACGGATCTCCATCTATAGAAGACTACACTAGGTACATTCCTTTAGCTACTCCATGTATTAAGTGGATTGTTGTTAAGAATCTAATCTGGACTTCGGCATCACTTGCCAAAGTGCAGACGATCTGGTGCGTATCAAGTTCCTGTGATCTGGTGCAGACGATCTTGTAGCGGCCATCACCTTTGAAAACTCTAATCAAAACCTCACATTTCAGTTCCAGCAGATTCTAAGGATTTCGGGAATCCTTGTGACTTGCTTTCTCCGTCCATAGATGCCAAATCTGAAATCCATGAATCCTGATCACTCATACAGTAAGTTAATCTCATTAGGTTTCATTTACATGGCTCTTACTTGATTCCCTATGAGTTATAATGCGATCTATCCATCTATTGCTAAGGTTGCATCCGAATGGGGTGACTTTGTGGATAGTGTGACTATTTCTCCCTCCGTAGCAGCCCCAATCTCGAATCCACCACTCTTAATTATTCCCACTGTAAGTTAATCCTCCCTATATCAAGTTTTGGAGACCCCAATCCATGTTTTAAGTGTGCAAAATTCGAAACCCCCATTATATGGAAATCTGTCAGTGTTGGTCCACTTCTGCGCAACTTTTTGAATCAGTAATTTCGAACCCTTTAAGGACTTGATCTCAGAAAATGTTCTTCACAGGATTTGTTCCTCACATCTTCAATATTCCATGGTTAAAATTTCATTAATTTTGGACACCGTTTGGCCATCCAAACTGAATCTTTTTTACAAATAAAATTTTGATTCCGAATCTGTCAGATTTTTGTTCAGTAAAGATCTATGCTTTTGAATCATTTCTGTCGCTCAACTTGAATACGTTCTTCTTGAACAATAATCTCCCATGTGTTGACTCTCTACTGTTCAAGTTTCATAGTAATCGCCATCCGTTGGTATTTTAAAAACCGTCCGAACATTTTGTTGCCACTGTGAAACCATTATTTTGTGTGTCGTTTGAAATTATGACTAAAGTCAATGTGGATTTAAAGATCTATGTTTTAACAAATACATGTGTATCTACATTTATATCATCCATGATATTAATTTTTGACACAAATATATAAGTAGGCATGAGATTATTTTTTTTGGATTGTCTATAAATAATTTTTAAGAAAGAACGGATTTTGTAAAGTTCATGAAAATTATTTAATAGCTATATGATATTCTGCATTGGAGCTTGTGTAAAATAAGTTTTTATGAAAATGCCATTTGAGATTATATTTTGGCAATGCCAAGAGAAAAATATGTTTTTATAAATATATAGAAAATTTGATTTTGACAAGTGAGTATTTTAGAAATATGAATATCCGTGAAATTAAAACATTGCTCATGAGGATCCATGAGTTGAGTGATCTTTGAAATATGTGTTGTTTGGATATTCATGAGATTTGTGAAATGTAAAAAGAATATTTGGAAAAATTATAATTTTGAATTAAATAAAAGTTTATTTTTAAAACCATTAGACTAGATTGAGTTAGATGCCACTTGAGATATTTAAGGGTATATGTGCACTTGGCGTGTGCTGTAAAAGCCGCCCCCTCTTGCCATGATGGCATTTGAAATAGTATGCATATATGAGTCTGCACTCTTAGGTGGATCCGTATGGGTTGCCTAAGGCTCCGGAGTGTGTCTGTGTATGAGTCCGCTGCATTGCATCATTGTAGAGATTGTCTTGCAATCGAGAAATATTTTCGATCCGTGTAGAGATTGCTTTGCAATCGAGAAATATTTGGATCCGTGTAGAGATTGCTCGCAATCGAGAAATATCGTAGAGATTGCTTTGCAATCAAGAAATACTGAAGAGATTGCCTTGCAATCGAGAAATACATTATGTGGTGTCCTCTTTCTAGGCCAATGGAGAAACAAATATTATTGTGGTAAAGTAGCTTATATTTTTAAATTAAAATGTGTAAATATTTTTACAAGTATTTTATTATATTAAACTAAATTTAAATTATACTTTAACTGAGCCCATCACTTGATGTGGTGGGGGTTGACTTACTCAGTATGTATATACTAACTTTGTTGTTATTATTTTTCCACAGATCCGGCATACATGTGAGCATCCCATTCATGTCATGGGAGGGGAACTTTATGAAGACTTGTTGCATTTATTTTTATTTTATAGATTGTGTTTTGGCCGTGTGTTTTTGCCATGGACTTGTATTTTGTTTTTCTTTATTTTCCGCATACATCATATTATCTACTCAAACCAACGACAATGACAAATTATTTATTCCGGGATATTTTAAACTTTATTTGTAAATATTGATACGACTAGCCTTAGCATCTTCTCAAGTGAGTTCGAATTAAGTCGCGTCTTGCTTGGGAAGGTGTGGCGGTGGTATCCCGGCCTGGGTTACCAAAACCGGGGTGTTACAACTGCTGCTTGTACCCTATGCACCTCCGCATTTCCTAATGCTACAAGGACTTCCTCTACAGTTTTTAAACATGCTTCCATATTGTTGGGCACAGGTGACGCTCGTTCTCCTAGGTTCAGAGGAGTCCCGTTGTTGTCGGCCACGTTGGGGAGGTTAGCATCAGTGCCGTTTGGACTTTCCTTCCTCGGTTTTTCCTAGTTGCCATTTTCTATTATTCACGTGTATAGATTAGCTTATCTTTGTTTAGATAGATCGCTCGAACAAGAAGTTTCGTAAATATCTAATTTCGAATTTTCGGATTTGTTGTTTGGGAAACCAAACAAGATTTTTGGAATAGAGAGTGTTTTAATAAAAACTTGATTTTTATTGTTCCACATAAGGAAATTTTCTAATTCGTACAAGGATAGGAATGGCTAAGGCCGAGGATTGTTATGCTTAGGCGAGCGCATAGATGAATGAGATCTAGAACTACGGCAAGATCAGTCTCTAGTGAGTGTTTCTAATTCGATGTCAAGACTCTAAGTTATCTAGGTGTAGCAAGAGATCTAAGTTAGAATGTATCATGCTTCTAAGCTTTCTAAGTTTAGGCAATGCAGTATGCACATGCAAATGATGATTTCCCCCCAAAAATAATTCATGCACTATATATATAATTTTTTTTCCATGGGTTAAAAATAAAAATTCGTCTCCATGGAAATAATGCTTTAAAAATTTAAAATAGCATCCAAAATCCTTAGACCTTTATAATGGGTCAAAAAGAATTATAATTTGGGCTCAGAAATAATTTTGGGCTAGGAAACTTTCAAAATAATAATTTGGGCTTCAATAATAAATTAAAAATAAAAATGATTTAAAAATAATAGTTTAAAAATAATAATTTAATACTTTAAAAATAATGATACTAATTTAAAATCAAGCCGGGCTCTGATACCACTTTGTCCCGGTTTTTGGTCACCCAGGTCGGGATGTCACCGCCACACCTCTCTAGCAAGACACGGTTTCTCCGAGCTCACTAAAGAGATGCAAGACTATGGTTTTTCAGAATTTAAAACATTCAAACAGCCCATTATATATAATTTTAAAAATAATGTCATTACAGTTGCAGCGGAAGATAATATCTACGTATATAATGCAGCGGAATTCAAAAATAGGGCCAACATGGCCTAATCACGGGTTAAGCAGGCCCGTTCATGCAAGATCTAGTCTAAAGCAAAATTTAAGAATAAAGTGTTCCCCAAAATTCTCATGTATGCATATGATGATGCATATTCTTCAGCTCTGAAAGAAAAAGGAAAACAATATGGTTTGGTCAGCAAAAACTTGCTGAGTAAGTTAACACATACATGATTATTGGGTTTCAAAGCCATTAATTAGATTTAGAGAAAACATGTTCATACAAGACATGATTAAATTTTATCCATCTAATAAGAATTTAATTGCATAATTTAAAAGACAAGGATTTCCATAAGATCATAATTCAACAACATGATAAAATAATCGCAAGACATAATTTAAAGGCATAATTTAAATAAGGAAAATATTCAAGTATTTCAGGATTTCATTCTTCCACTTTTGTTCAATATGATCTAGTATAATTTGCTCTTGGGGAATCGAACCCGCAAGAAGTTAAACGCATCCTAGGGAATCGAACCCGTAGGAATCAACACAGGTCCTAGGGAATCGAACCCGCCGGAATTGACAGACAATCACCCTTGGGGAATCGAACCCGCAAGAACTCAAATACATCCTAGGGAATTGAACCCATAGGAATCAACACATATCCTGGGGAATCGAACCCGCAGGAAAACACACCCTGGGGAATCGAACCCGCAAGGTTTGACACAGACATCCTGGAGAATTGAACCCGCAGGGACACAGACGCCCTTGGGGAATCGAACCCGCAAGGTAAGAATAAGTTTCACAATTTCACAAGTTTCAACAAGATTTCAAGATTTGACTTGGTCAACCACAGTTCACTTCAAAATTCATTAAAAATCGAGTTTAAGTCCAAAAATTTTGAAATTTGACCGGTAACTCGAAAACACAGAGATGAACAAGTTTCATGTTTTAAGTTTTTCGATCCAAGATATGGAAGTAAGTGAAAAACATCGATTTCTAACTGGTTACAAATCTGTCCGAATCTTTACGACGGCAGTTCCTAAATTTCGAGATCTACCATAGCAAACTAACTCCAAATTTGATGAAATTTTACAGGGAGATGCTTAAGACATATATCTACAAGTTTTATGTTCAACAAAAGATCTAATTCACCCTATATCTATTGTCAAAAATGCCAACAAGTTCGGGCCATATATCTGTCAAGATTTCAAGATCTAAATTTAGAATAGTTCGGTTTGGAGTCGAATTCCAATATCAAACCTCAATGAAAAATTCCAAAAATTTACGAAGGTATTTTAACGTATAGATCTACAAATCTTATGTTTAGCACCAATCCTAAATCGGTCTAGATCTAAGGTAAAAATCAACCTCAAGTTCGGATAAAGAATCTATCACCGTTTCAAGATCTAAGTCTAAGGCAGGTCTGTTTGCGGTCATTTTCGGATACCAAAACACGATGAAAAATTATGAAATTTTTACAGGAGATAGATCTATGTCTTAGAAACGGTTTTCGTATTTTAAGTTTTCTCGTTTGAATAGTTTTAACGGTTCGGAAAAATCATGCAAAAACGCTGCGCCGTTAAAGATTTCATTTTGACAGATTTTAAGTTCTTGATTAAATCTTTAGATTAGATGTATTTTAATTCGGCCAAAACCATAGTAAGGTTAACTTACAGATTAACGGTTGTCCCGGCTCGTCGATTCAGAGGCGTAGCTTCCAGTCCACTGTTTATCTCCTTGATTCCGTCGGTTCTTCGCTCTCGATCCGGATCGGGGTGTAGAATGGAAAAAGATTAAGTTAGGATTCGTTTTCGAATCACAATGGAAAAGAATAGATCGGATCTTACCACGACGTTGTAGCTTCACAAATTTTTGTCCAAGACAGTTCCTTGCTCGGTTTTGGTGCCTTCGACGACTCCGGGATTAGGGTTTCGAACGTATAGAGAGTATGAAGAGTTGAAAAGTGTTTAGGATTACTCGGGAGGGTTATTTATAGGAAAACAAGACCTAGGGGACGTCCAAGGTCTGCCCCTAAGAGTCTTGAGCCGAAAGGAATGCAACCGAAGCCGAAAAATCCGGATTCGGGCGAAAGAATCTCGCACGGGGCGTTTCTGCCAGTTGGCGCGGGCTTGGCGCGCCCTTAGGCCAACCAGCGCGCGGCCAGTGCGCCACTCACGCCTGGACTCCGGTCCGGGCGGGTCGTGCGATCCATCGCGCTTTTCCTCCTCTCTTTCGGACTTCTATCCCTCTATGTTCTCGGAGTCTGATTTCCGGGGTATCTTCGGGCTCCTACTTCCTATCGTCATTTTATTCGGGTCTAAATTTACATTTGGACTCGAGTTATTGAGTCCATCGGTGTTGGGTTCACGTGTAACCATTTATTTGATTAAATTGTCTTCGGCTTCCCGGGTTCTCGAAATTTTGATTCCTTTTTAATTTAATTTCTATTTCTCATCTCTTATGATTCTTTATCTATTAATCATGTTTATTTATTTATTATATTTATTTATTTATGTTATGTTGCAAAATTCCCGGGTATTACAACCTTATTGTATACACTCATCATTAACATCCTACATCCTCTCCATCCTCAAGTTCTTCGCTTTCTACACCATCCTTGTGACCTTCCCAATCCATTCCATTGGCAAGTAGAAGTCTGCCACCACCCGTAGCAAAGCCTCCTCTCTCACCCGTACTCAGACTGTTCTCTTCAACTCTCACAGCGTCCGACTCTGACCCTCCATCGATTCTCATCTGTTTCTGACCCTGCCTTCCCGCATGTTGTACTGCTACCAATTCATGACCATGCACAACATGAGGAGGCTCCACATCATGGCTCCTAGTGCTAGAAGTTTGGCCAGCATCCACTGGGGACTTACCATTTTCGCCCGACTCCACTACAACCTTGCCTTTACATCCATCCATATCCAGTGTTGTGTTTTTCGACTCCACAACATCTTGCCTTTATATCCATCCGTATACTGTGGTGTGTTTTCCTTTTCATTAGCGGTCACATCCCTACGTGGTTTCCAGTTTCTATTACGTCGTCCCATAACCTTGAGCCATTCCCCATACACCGGCTCCGCCTCCTCTACCTCATTGGCTCGCATGACTACATCCTGGCTCGTCCCTTGAGCCGCGTCTGCACCAGAATTAGGGTTCGCAACCTCTGGGGACCCTGACTGTCTTCCTTTGGAGTAGGCACCGCCTTATTGGTAATATTTGTCCGTGTTGTTTCCAATCCATAAGGGCAGTCCCGCTCAAAGTGGCCATATTGACCGCACTTAGTACACATCAGATGCAGTCCCTCATACGATATAGGAATCCACCTATCATTAATCATGATCTTTCCCGTAACAGGCTTCCTAAGATCCAAGGCAATACAGACTCTCGCAGATCTCCCCCAGTACGTTATCGAAGTACATGTATCAAACTTGTAAACATCTCCCAACCCCGAAGCCAGGGCCCATAGGATGTATTCCCTATACCGATGCATAAAAAAATCGTTAAGTCGCGCCCATACCAACGTCTTGTTAACCTGCGTAGTGCTCGGAACAAATTCCTTGGT
The DNA here is from genome assembly GCA_030278955.1 of Hygrophila difformis. NCBI lineage: Eukaryota > Viridiplantae > Streptophyta > Magnoliopsida > Lamiales > Acanthaceae > Hygrophila > Hygrophila difformis. The sequence continues at coordinate 14,310,357 of JAOANR010000005.1, read as the reverse complement.
CCACGACATGATAGCTAGATAATGGTCGAATAACATCCAAGGTTCACCATTAATCACAACATCCCGATCTGTTAACAAGGAAAACTTGACGATGAAGCAACCAGACCCAACATCAAGAAGAACCATCTCTCCCTTCGGCTTCACATCTTCTTCAAGCGTTCCTTCAGCACCAAGTAACCGACTGAGAACCCTAGCAGTTTGATCACCAATGCATTCTCCCAGGCCTTATTGGCCTCCCTCTCAATCTCCTTAGCAATAACGAACCGGGGAAGCGCCGTGTTGCCATCAACAATACTTTTTGTAATCAATTTTTCCGCCAGTAAATCTCTTCTTGGCCTTCCCTGTAGATTCTCGCTCTCCCCCTCTCTCAGAATATCAGCGAAAGATGTCGGCTTGCCCCTGGATCATGCGGAACATGCGTTGACGACGAAAGACGTGAAGGGGAAACACTAGGAGAAACCCTACTCATCTATTTCTTTTATACTATATATTTTTAATTAAATATGTAAGAATATCAAATAAAATATATTTTTAACTACACTATTTAGCTTATTATATTGATTTATGTTAATATTTTAAGTACAAGTTTTATATATAATTAAAAAATTTATTTAATAATATTATAAATATAAAATTAAAGAATTTGTAATATCTAACTTTAATTAAATATTGTTACCTAAAAAAACTTTAATTATATATTTATAGAAAATATTAAATATAATAATATCGTTTAATTTATTTTCTAATTTATATCTTTTTAGCAAACATAGAATGATTTATCAAGATATTTTTATATGAATATAGATTTATTTCTAAAATATAGATGTTGATTATTTAGAAAGATATTTTTTTAAGAAGATTTAGAATAGATTAAATTTAATTCAAAATTCATTATATAGATGACACATGGTAAGTCAAAATAATATCTAAGTCTCACAAGGATCCATATCCCAAACTAATTCAACCCTAAGCTAGAAAGATAGTTTCCTCAGAATCCATGGAAATAAAAACTAAGCAACAAAGTAGAAAGTTCATCATGCCTACAGAAATTGACTTGAGAAAACCAAACTTGTAGAATAACTTCAGCCCAATCCCCCTTTCCTGGAATCCCTGTGGAAAATTCAGTGTTTTGTTGCCTGGTTCTCTTCTCCAAGGTTCTGTAAAAATCGCCCCTCTCTGTCCCAAGAATTTTGGTGTTGAATCTCCCCCCAATCTCTTCCAGTTTATAGCCGCTGCTTTTCTCCTCATCATCTTGAGCAATTACAATTTTTCTTTCCAAAATCTAAACTCTCATTTTTTAGAAGATACGAACAGGGCTGCAATCTTGTGTTTCAAAGTCTACACCCTCTTTCCCAATAAATGCCTAAAACAAGAGATATTTGCACCTTTATCCACAGGGGCCTAATTGCAATTTCGCATACTTGTATGTTACAGGCTTCCTCCAGTCAGCTTTCTCGTGCCCGCGCCTAAGACCAAATATTCTGCTGCCTCTCACCTTCAAGCTCAAAATGTGCCAAAATGTAGAATCTATTGACAAACACCAAAACAAACAATTACTAACATATATAATCACATTTCATCCAAGTAGGCCTTAAATTAACAACAAAATATATACACAATTAAGATCATGTCAATCCCCCACACCTAGTTCATGCTTGTCCTCAAGCATATATTCAAGCCAAAACCATCCACAACCACAGACTCCCGAATCACTCTACCGACTCAATAATCCTCATAACATCAATAATATGCTATGCCAACTAACTTCACTGGATGGAAAATCATTTGAAATACTCAAACATACTCAGTATTAATAGGAACCAACTATCCCATAGGCTTGCAATCAAATCACATCGATCTTACAACAATCAGGAAATGGTGTATGTGGTCCAAGGGTCTTAAATAAGGGTGTAACAGGGCTTTAGGTTAAGGTGAGGAGAAAGGTTTTTTTTTATATATATATGATCAAGGATTTAATCTACAGACATCCATGCCAAGAATGAAGAAAATACTGCACAACAAACAAACAAGGGTCCTCTCTCTCTCTCTCTCTCTCTCTCTCTCTCTCTCTCTCTCTTTTCTTTCTTTTTTTTCTTCGTGGCTTTCAATAGCTCGGTTTCACGTTTTATTAGAGGAATCCCAATATCTGACATTGCAGACGGAACTTCAACTCCTTCCTCTTGACCTTGAGGTTAGAGGAACAACAGTGCCAGCCATGTATATCCACATTTTTTTTCTTCTTTTTTTTCGACCCCTAAAAGATTTCAAGTGCAGAGAAATGGGAACTAGCATGGTACTCTTTCAATCGAAATCCTCAATCAAGGGTGCAAAATAAGATAGAATGCTATGATGAAAACAAGGGAGACTGAAGGCTAATGGGTAAGAGAAATAAACAAGAAAAATGGGTAATAAAAGGCTCAATGGGGTTCACTAATTGGAAACTTGTAGGGTAAAACCGTGTATAGGCCAAATGGGTTATCCTAGTGCCCTTATCATCCCAATTACACCACTCCCTAACAACTGCAGATTCAACATGTATGTAAAGCAAGTTCTGCGAAGTCAAATCCATATGCAATCCGAAAAATTGGAATAAAAGGCTCAACTTTCACTATGGTCAATTGTCAGCAAGCAAGGCATATTTATCAGTTACTAAGATTACGAAGTAAAGCAAAGATCATCAAAAAGAATGCCAAAGACATGATAAGGCCTAAACATATACAAGAAGACAAACTAGGGAAGTTCAACAAAAATATATCTGCTACGCATAATAATATCTTCCCCCACACCTAAAGCATGCAATGTCCCAATTGCAAAAATTAAATGCAAATGAAAAGGGAGAGAAAAAGTCTCCCCTGAACCAGGTGGGGCATCGGATTTAGAAGAAGCAGGGACCTTTCTTTTACCCATTAAAACCTGCAATCAGAAATTTCCCAAATACACAAGATAAGAACTTCCAAAGCAAACTCACAACACTTAAAAAAAATTCAGAGAGATTCCAGATAAAAGTGCTACCAGTGTATTAATCGAATCAAAGTATCATAAGAATGTATTGTTATCAAACCAAAATCACAATACCCAATTTCAGTCACTGTACCAAATGCACCCGAAAACAACACTAAGATAGCATCCAAAATTCATGAGTAAGGATATCAATTTCTAGCCATGGGAAGTAAATTAGTAACAAGAAGACTTCCTCGAGAGCATAGAATTCCAATTTGGCTTGATAGAGCCTCAATTGAATGAACCTTAGGTGGCAATGAAGAGGCTGCAGAAGAAAACCGGAAGCGCAGAGCAATGCGGGGACGATCGGGAGCAGGGCGGAGCGGCGACGGAGGGCTGCTGCAGGACAGTGGAGTGGCGATGGTGCGCCGCTGGTGGCAGTGGTTGATGGCGAGAGAAAAGTGGCGAGGATGAGAGAGAGAGAGAGAGAGAGAGAGGGAGAGAGAGAGATGGTGGCGCGGCGGCGCTGTTGACGAAGCGGCGGGCGGCGGAAGGGAGAAGGGCGGTGTAATGGTGGTTGCGGGCAGAGGGGTGAGAGAAGAAGAGTGAAGGCGAGCTGATTGCGAGATTCGGAGGGATGAGAGAAAAGGAACTGTTGGGCTTTGTGTTTAGGGTTTAAGTAGTACCCTTGTAGAATAATTATGTGTGCCCACACCCAAGTCGCTTATTTTCCTTTTGTCCAAATTTAAAATTGCTCGTGTGCCCATGCCTAAATCCATCAGTTGGCACTAGTCATCAATTAAATCGTTCAACTTTAGCGTGCCCACACCTAAATATCGTCCGAAACCACTGCCCAATTTTTCAAAACGTCCGTGTGCCCACGCCCAAACCGTTTGTCCTAGCTGAAGATTTTCCTACATCAAAGTGCAACAAAATTTACTCAACAAAGATTATAGGCATGACTCACTCAACAAGAGATAAAAGCTCAAAATTCAAAAGCATAATAAATGCTTGGGTTGCCTAACGCCTTTGTTTAACGTCTTTGACTAGACTTGGCTTCAATTTTCCAACTTAAAACTTCCCCCGTTGGAATTTCTTTGAGTCATAAACTCCTCATCTTTTCTTCTCAAATCCTTTGTAGCATGGCTTAAGTTGAAAACCATTTACAACCTCCTTGTCCATGGTGGAATTCTGGGTTGTCATTTCATCAAAAGAATCAACATTAGCTATATCAAATGGACAACTCCCACAAGAAAAAGTCTTACCTCGATCAAATAATGAATGAGAACCACAAACTTTCCTACCATTTCCATCAAAAAGTGGTGGATCATAAAAAATCTTATTTCTTTCTTTGCACACCATGTCATTTTCTTGCATCCCATTGCACACTTTCTGCACACTTTGGTTAACAGCATTCACACCATACACAGAGTAAGATTCCATAGGATTCATATTTTCAAAAATATTGAACTTAACCTTCACACCGTCAAATTCCATTGTTAAAGTCCCTTGGTTAACATCAATTTTGGTGTCAGATGTGCTCATAAATGGCCTTCCAAGTAAGATAGGTGAAGGATTAAAAGAATTCTCATCATGCATATCAAGCACATAAAAATCAACAGGAAATATCAACACATTTACTTGCACTAGGACATCCTCAATTACGCCTTCGGGGTAAGCTTTAGTCCTATCGGCTAGTTGGATTATTATTCCCGATTCTTTCAATGGCCCAATATTCAAAGAATTAAAAATGGACTTAGGCATCACATTCATAGCTACTCCTAAATCTAGAATAGCTTGCTTAACTTCTAATTTCCCTATTTTGCATGGAACCACAAACATACCGGGGTCTCCGCATTTTTTAGGTAGTTTTCTTTGGAGCATTGCGGAGACACTTTCACCAGCCAAAATCTTTTCATCTCCTCGCAACTTCTTTTTGCTAGTGCACAACTCCTTAAGGAACTTAGCATAGCGTGGAACTTGTTTGATAGCATCAAACGGAGGTATGCTGAGTTCCACTTTCTTGAATATTTCCATGAGTTCCTTGTCTTTTTCCCCCTTTTTCGGTTTTGCTAACCTGTGAGGAAAAGGAGTTGAATTAGAATTTGATTGAATATGAGAATTTGAAGTTACCTCAGTAGAGTTCTTTGTTGCTTCTTCAATCTCTTTCTCAATTTCTTCATCAGCTTTCTCCTTTGAATTGACAACCTTTGGACCTTGCAACTCCTTGCCACTTCGCAATGTCATGGCACTTACATTCCTCGGATTCATGTCTGGTTGAGCTGGAAGTTTCCCTCTCTCTTTTTCTTTCATCTCCTGCATTTCATTCATCAGCTGGGACATTTGCTCTTCCAGATTCTTGATGCTTGTCCTTGTCTCCTGCTGAAACTGCAACACATTTAAAGCAACTGATTTCATCATATCTTGCATTGTGTTACCTTGTGTAGGAGCAGGAAAGGCATGTCTATGCTGAAATTAAACTAGGGAAGGTTGCTGAAATCCAGGAGGTTGTTGCACAAGAGGAGATGTAGGTGCTTGCCCATTCCCATATCTCAAATTTGGGTGGTCACGCCACCCCGAATTATATGTATTTGAGAATGGGTCATGTGTATTTCTTTGTACAAAGCCAGCAGCATTAACCTTAACTTCCTGAGTCAGTGTGGGACATGCGTCGATATGATGATCATTGCTAGTGCAAATCCCACATGCTTTCACCGGAACAATACCTACAGCAAGTTTACGAACAAAAGCAGTCAGTTTATTTAATTGTTGATGTATGGAAGAATTTACCTCATTTACTTCTTTGACAGCCAAAATATCTCTTGGTCCAAACTGATCGGAGTTCATAGCCATGTCATTGAGCAATTCCCAAGCTTCCCGAGGTGTCTTGTTCATCAGTGCACCACCACTCGCAGCATCAATGATCATCCTGTCCATAATAGTTAGCCTTTCATAGAAATACTGGATTAATAGTTGTTCAGATATTTGGTGTTGGGGACACCTAGTAATGAGTTTATTAAATCTATCCCAGTATTCATATAAGGACTCCCCTGAAGCTTGCTTGATTCCACATATCTCCTTGCGTAGGTTGGCTGCTCGGGAAGCAGGGAAATACTTCTCCAGGAATTTGCGCTTCATGTCAGTCCAGGTGGTGATAGAACCTGCAGGAAGGTTGAATAGCCAATTCTTCGCAACATCCTTCAGTGAAAATGGGAAAGCTCGTAGCTTGATTTGATTCTCAGTGACTCCAGCAGGCTTCATTCTTGTGCATACCACATTGAACTCCTGCAAATGCTTGTGTGGTTCCTCACCTGAAAGACCATGGAAAGTAGGTAATAAATGTATCAGTCCAGTTTTAAGCACAGATGCCGTATTATCGGCTACAGTAGGAAAAGTAATACAGAGAGGTTGTTGAGTTAAATCCGGAGCAACTAGTTCTCTGAATGTTCTTTCTCGTGCCATCTGTTCTGCTGCTGCTTCAATTCTTTCCTCTCTTTCTTCAGATTCCTTGTTATCCTCCGAATCTTCAGAGCTTAAATCACCTGTTGAGTGATTGAGTAAATGAAGTCCAGATGACTAGGCTTCTTTTTCTGCTTGCTTTCGTGCCTTAGTTTCCTTTCTCAACCGGCGTGCAGTTCTCTCAATTTCTGGATCAAAGAGTAATTCACCTGTACCACCAAATTGAGTCATAAACCATCAAGTAGAAATAATAACAATATAAAACAACCAAATACCAAAATCCTTTAATTGCAATCCCCGGCAACGGCGCCAAACAGCATTTGGTATTTTTTAGATGATAATGTGGCATTTACGATGTGTCATAATAAGAACCGTATATATGTTTTATGATGTTTTACAGATGTAACCTTGAGTTCGTAATTTTTAATAAGATTTAACATAAAAATATAAGATTCAATAAGTGCAATACAGTCTTCACATGCCAAAAAGTATTCAGGATTTATTATATAGATTGATTAAATATTTTGTAAAAACAGATATTGTTTCTCAAAACAACATACGGGGAGGGATGATAACTATTTTTGAGATTACACATAAGATAGCAAAATCAAAACAGAATTTGTTAAAATTCCGACATCTTCAAAAACTATTGAAAACCTTTTACCATAAAATATGCAGGTGTAGTGCTCCATTTCGTTCCCCTATGAAGGTTTAATCTTATCCTGGAAGAAAAAAAGAAAGAAGGATTATCAATGACGAATTCGCCGCTAAGTTCCCTATACCTTGGACACAACTACGCCTACTTCCAGACCTCAGCGGGAGATAAGGCAAAAGCTGTTAGGGTTAAACTTTTGGTCCATTCCAACTATAAAAACAAAAAGGGTACTCTCAAATCAATAATCCGGAACTCAAAATATAAACTGAAGGGTCCGGAAATGCCAAGATGAGCAGAAACCAACAATATATCAAAGTATGTTGTTTCTAAGTTGTCAGATAACATATCGATGCGAAAGCGTTGTTACTGTGTTATCCCAACAACCTAACAACAACAAAATCAAGAACACAAAGAGATTTGGTGACCCAATTCAGATTATCTAATCCTACGCCTGGGGATTCCAATCTAGGCATATTCACTATCTCCCAAGGCTCACAGAAATCCCTCTATTACAACCTATCACATCGTTCCAGAATAGGACTCCAACCCTCCAGAATAACCCTCTACATAGAACAGACTGTTGTGCCACCGCTGTCACAAAATCTGCCAGACAACCACCGATCCTAATGCTAGGTGTAGCAGATTGCTACCCTGGAGCTAGCTACTTGCACAATACAAGTTCAAAACTCAAAAACCCAAACACATAGCTCTTGACATTTTCAGAAAGATAAACTCTCAAAATAGAGAATGCTAGCTAAACACTAATAGCAAACTTTATTAACAACAAGAATGTGTTACCACCCAATGAGCATATCATCGCAGCTTGATAGAGATTTGCATAAAAAATATGGTTTTCTTCTTCACCTTCAAGCAACCTTGTTTTGGTAAAATATTTTCTCTAAAAAATGTTGCTCAAAACTAACAGCAAACCTTATTAAGAATGAGAATAGGTCACCACTCAATTAGCATAATAGCTTGATATAGATTTGCCTCAAGAACGTGGTGTTCTTCTTCTCCAAGAAAAACCTAGCAACCCCCTATTTTTTGGTAGTTTTTTCTCTCAATACAATACTGTTCTATTAGCCCCAAGAGTGGTAGAATACCCTAAAGGAGTGGAACTTCCGAGAACATAGGCCCATGGGCTGGGGAATGGCCCAAAAGTGTAACCTTAACAACTTTGTCTTATCTGCCGCTGGGGTCTGGAAGTATGCATGGTTGTGTCCACATCCCGCACACAACAAACATCTGCACAACTTTAAGCACAAAATGATTATTTGCAGAATCTATTATAGAACTTTGCACATTAGAGGTTCATTTTATCATTTAGCTCCCGACAGTCGGTTGTTTTTCAGTAATATTGACAACATCTTTATAACCTCGATCATCTTCACAATTCTATCCAAATTTGGGCCTAACAATCTTCCCTTTGTGGAGATGATAGACCAAAACAAATCATAATGTTCATGGTCAACATATCACTTCAAATAAGCATGCCATTATCATTTCTCCCCCTTTCTGGTATGATCATTCAACAATAACTTCTTTCCCTTTTTCAATCCACTGCCTTTATCCCCTCGTATTTCTCCGTGTTAAGAGGATTGTTAACTGTTTCATTCCTGGTTTATTAAAAAAAGAAAAAGAAGAAAAAACTGCAATGTAAATAAAAAAAAAATGTAAAACATGTTACCCTGTGCAATATATTAAAGTGTTGGCGGTTGTCCAAGAGCTATCACTGAACACAATCCTTCCATCTCCGTGTAGCAATTCTATCTGCAATTATACCTGTTATTTCATAGCTTGTAAAAGTGGGATGAACAACTCTCATCACAGTATGTATTATTGAATTAATGAAAATTTATTCTTTATCTTTTTGTGAACTTTTTGTCTTCATTTGATGGATTTATGTAAAAACAAACCTGTGGACAAAGGTGCAGATTGTCGTGTTTGGCGACTGCTTTCAAGAAAGCTTCACAAATATTTGGGGATCTGGTACTTATGTGAACTTCCTTTGCAGCATTCGCTAGTTTTATCGATATTTCCTGTCCGCTGAACGAGCTCCCAACAACCACCACAGCCTGTAATTTTCGCGACAAACCGGATCAACTACCGTGAATATCCAAAATGAGACAGTACGTCTAATTTTAACAGCTAAACTCTAAAAACGTTTCCCCTTTAGATTTTTTATTCTAACCCTCAAATTCTAAGGAGAAAAATCAACAGCTAAAATTATCTTAATTAAAAAGCTACTTTTTACCATTAATTAGAAACTCTAAACTCATGTTACTTTCCAAACGCACCCTAAAACACCACTCCGAATGTGTCTGAATTAGTTCATATTTTTTGGATGTGCTTTGAATAGAACAACAATTTGAATTTTAGTCATGTTATTGGACATCCTAATATGAGAGTTAAGTGTGACCTCATTCTTAAAGGGATCCGGCACCCGGTAAACATGGCTATACATCTATCTTCTCTTCCACGAATCCATTCCTGCATGCTCAAATTCAACTTGAATTAATTTCTTGAGAGAGTTCTGATTAGCCAAGCAGGTTACAAGACTTACAGTACTTGTACCTTGTATTTTAGGCAACCTCGGCTGGGAATAGCACCCACTAGCGACAACCACTGCATCATAGACTTCGTTCTCCGCTGCAGCATTGCTACTCACCGCCCATTTCAAGTCAAACGGCGGGGATGGGTAATTTAGCATCTCCACATTGGTGACCCTAGTGTTGAATCTGATCATATCTGGAATCACAAAAGTCCTGAAGGTAAAGCAAGTATTCTTCGTGGCCCGGATACCTCCTTGTGTCACGGTTTTGCTTGACCACAAAAAGGAAATCAATGTAGCCTGAAACTTTTGACAATTTCCCACATGAGTATTTTTAAGAAAATAGTATAATCCCGGTTTAATTTTATTCAATGAAACCAATTTATGAAGGTGGAGTTGGGATTAGGGATATATGTATAGGTTGTCACGTTTTTATTACTCGTGTTAAGAAACTGTGTCCCGAAAGCGCACGGTGTCAAAAATTGCAGTATTTATAGTAAGACCGGATCGTTCACTGGAGGATGTGCGATAGAAGCAGGGCCCACGTCGTTTTCATAAGATTTTCCACTCGGTTACTCGATTCAAGTTTGTGTTTTAAATTACCAACTACTTGACATAATTTAAACTAGATTATGAAAGCAATTAAAGTTATACTACAAAGCGGATTAAATTATATCTAAGAAAGCAATTAAATTTATTCTAAGAAAGCAATTAAAATTATTCTAAGTAAGCGGTTAAAATTATTCTAAGAAAGTAAATTTAAAATGAGACAGAAGGGATAGGAAGAAATTAATAGAAACTGGACAAGATTCAGATGAAACACAATTAAACTTCCATTTTTATTACACAGACCTTTGTTTGGGATAATCCATCAGTTAGCTAACTCTCATGCTTTCTATACTATGTTCCCTTTAACAGACAGGTATTCACAGTCAGAATTTACATGCTCTTAAGACAACAAAATCTAAAATACCACAAATTCATAACTCCCCTTGCAATGTCTTGCAAGAGTATGTTAGTCATCTGTGGTGGATAAGCAACACCTAACATATCATTAGTTGATATGCCAAGTACTCCTATCATTCTCCCCTGTCACACCCAAAGTTCAAATTAAACCTCGAACCAATCCATAACTCTTAAACCTTATATATGGCGGCCAACCTCTAATTCTCCCGAGTGTCCTCTATAAAGCATTTAAAAGAAAGCGGTAAAGAAAGCATTTAAAATTCTATCACTCGGAAGCTTTAAAAAGTTATCTCATTCCGTTAGTATAAAAGAACCCCTGGTCTTGATGACCAGATGCAGATTTAGAACTTCCCAAATATTAATAAGCCACCGGGCTTATAACATCTGGTTAGTTATGTAACACAAACTGAATGGAACAAACCCGTGAAGATCTACTCCGAATGTACTCACTCAAGACTCAATTTTAGGCTTTGGTGGGAGAAAATAGCAGTTGAAAGAATACTCAACCCTACCTTAGAAATTAACCCAGGCCTACATGTTGTTCCTCTAGTATTATTTACCACATCTTGTTTGAATCCAAGTGGAAACTGATTTGATGCAATATTTAATATAAGATTTCCAACACACAGCAATTTTGAGAAAACAATTGATATTTGAAAACCATTCCCTACACAGATACTAAGCTCTCAATTAAAACACAGATCCTTTCAGTCTAGGTGAGACCTAATCGCTGACTCTGCTTCTAAGTTCTCAAAATCAACCCCCAGTAGAAGATGAATTAATCATAACTGTGAATTTATCCCTTACTAAGATCGGGATTTTATAAAGTGATTTTTGTGGAAATTTATTATGCAACATCTGATTTAGATCAAGACTTCTATGTCCAAGGAGAAGGATCCCCAAAATAATATGACCACGATATCTACATAATAATATCATGCATATATGTATAACAGAAGATAAAATAAAACACCCCAAAATATATGGTGGGATTAGACGGAATTTGATACACAAAGATGGATTAGCTTTGAGAAAATAAGAGTTTGGCTAAAAAGAGTGCCAGAAATAACTGGGGATATCCGGACTGTAAACATCTGCTATCCAGTTCCCAATTATTCCAAATGGAATGATTTTTAGACTGAAAGAATTTCCAAGTGACGGTGACCGCCGTCATTCAGCTCATTTTTGTCTATGAAAGGGAGAAAAACCCACATATTTTCTTGCTGTAATATTTCTCAAATAATGTTGATCGACATTATTTAACAATACTACAACTTAAATTCAGGTTTTGAAATTAAGGTAAAGAAAATAAAACTATATCTAATTAGGAATTGGCTGAGTGGCTAATCGTTATCCCTGTGAAGGGACCTTTTTGCCGGAGCTTCCACCAATCTCTAATCAGACCATGCAAAATAACGAGCAATAATTAATACACAGAAGACGAACTAATCGTTATCCCTGTGAAGGGACCTTTTTGCCAACATTGATCTGTGATATTCCTTATTACTTATTCATACACACAATAAAAGGAAAAAATGAAATCAAAAGAATATTTTTGGTATTATGTGAGTGCTAATCACACAATAATTATGACACTAATGGGTTGAGATGTGTAATGGATAAAATTAGATGTGATGGGCCTAAGCCCAATACACCCATGCAACTTACACAGCTCAAAAAAAAATATTTCTGGAGTTTTAAAATAAGGGAATAGGTCAATGCGGTCTATTAAATTAGATGCGGTATAAACTGCATCTACTAGACCGCATTGAATATGCATGAGAAATGAAGTATTTCCTTACCCATAATTAGTCATTGCAAGGATGCGAAATAAACCATCTACTGCGGTTTGTCAATTCAATGCGGTTTATACCGCATTGGTAAACCGAATTGATGAGGATACTCCCTCACTCAAATTTGGCTAAGGCATTTGCTTCAAAAGTGAGGGTGATGCGGTTTACAAAGGCAATGCGGTATAAACCGCATTGGTAAACCGCATTGGTAGACAAAGAAAAATAAACTAAGGCATGTAGTGGATGGAGTGCATACGATGCGGTTTCAAGAGGCAATGCGGTATAACCGCATTGCGTAAACCGAATTGCAAGAAACCGCATTAAGGAAAAAAAATAAACAACTAACACTAACATTTTTTATCATGCAATGCGGTATTCATGGGCAATGCGATATAAACTGCATTGCCTAAACCGAATTGCATGCAATTTTCGCATAAGTCATAATTTTTTTACTCACAAGTGTTCATGCGGTTTCTAAGCTGATGCGGTTTATGATGGATGGGATTGACCACATCATTCATTTCACACCAGTGTCATCTCACAGTTACACTTGTGAATATTTTGTAGTTAATAAGAATTATACATGTTCAATGGGTAATAGCATGAATTAAACCCTAAAACTACAAACAAGAAATTTAAAGACTAATCTACCAAAAATAATGTAAAATCTAAGAACTACAAGCATAATAAGGAAGAACACCAACATTATCTAAGGAAGCATAATAAAAATAAAATTTAGATCTAGGCCAAAATAAAATAAAATAAAAATAAAACCTAGAAAAAGGCACCATCTCTAAAATTATCTAGCTATCCAAGAACAATAAAAATAAAAATAGATCTAGGGCTACAAACATGCTCAAAACCCACATTCATACATTTATTATAACTTAGAAAGCAAAATAAATAAAAGAGCAAGAGAACTCATACCAAGTTTATGAAGCATTTTCTTGTATTTCATTCACTAGAAAGTATTAGAAGTTCAAGAACAACCCATTATTTGGGTGTTCTCAAATTTATTTCTATACTAGAAAACTGTAAAAATATGGAAAATGGCTACACTAATAAATTAAAAACAACTATTCACAAACTACATTACAACTACAATTAACAGATATTAAATTACATTGCAAAAAAGATAAAAAAATCTACTTTAAACTAATCAAAAACCCACTGTTCTCTCCAAGAATAGGGAAGAAATATTTTTAGACTGTCTGCCCCCCTCTTTTTTTTTGAAGTGAAATGGAATGGGTATTTATAGGGAGTAAATATGGGAAGAGATAGAAAGGGGTTAATGCAGTTTAGAAGAGAAAAAGGAGGGGTAGGTGCGGTTTAGGACAAAAAGATGAGTGGTCAGTAAGAAAAATAGAGAAAGGAGGGAAATGGAGGTTTGATGCGGCGGAAAGGGACGGGTGCTGGAGTCCAGAAAGTAAAAGACAAAAATTTCATGCCTTTGGGACCTCAGCACCATGGAGTTCTTCAAATAATGGGCGCAGGCCCAACCCCAGCTTTCACATTCAAAATCAATGCGATGCGGTCTCTCCTCTCAACGAATATCAATTCGGTATGTACCGCATTACCCATTAATATCGAATCACCCCATTCTCTTTCTTCTCTTTCAATTCGATTTATCGCTTCATCTCTACTAGTATTTCGCATCGCTTCATTCTTTTCTTCCCTATTTTTTTTATTGCATGATCTCTACTATTTCGCATCGCCTCTTTATTTCGCATCGCTTCATTCTTTTCTTCCCTATTTTTTTTTTCTTACAGACTGCATCGCATCCTTATTTCTTCTCCAATTAAACCGCATCGTATCTTCCCACCGCATCCTCCCTTTTCCATTTCTCTTCTTTTCTTTCTTCTTCTTAAAAAAAACCGCATCTCCTCTTCATTTTTCTTCTCTTCGACAGTTTTTCCTCTCCCATTTTTTTTTTTTGTGTCTTGTTTTCTGAAATTTGGGGCTGTTTGTGGAGAAATGGAGGTTGCCGGGAACGGAAGTTGGGGTCGAAATAGAGAATGAGGGAGGCGGCTTGAGGCAGCGGGGTTTAGGGGTGGTCGATTGGCGACGACTGGAGGCGCCGGCGAGTAGAATGGAGGTCGGAGCTTTGGACAGTGACCGGAGGATGAAGGGGGTGGCGATGGCAGTGGGATGGTGGCAGATCGGAGTTTGGGGATCCGGTGGTGACTGGAATGGAAAATACAGAGTTTCTGGGCCGGAATAATTTTGGGGTTTGCTCGCCCGAAATAATGGAGAAGATTACCGGAATTGGGTGCTGCCGGAAATGCTACTGGTGGTGGGCGGAGGAATCGGAAGTGGTGGCTTCCGGCGGAGGATGCGGGAGACGAGGGCGGCAGTCCGGTGACTGGAAGAGGAGGACGATGATGATGTCGCCGGAGTTGATCGGAGATGGGGCTGCTGTAATTGCCTATTCCCGTTTTTCAATTGCAGAATGCAATTTGGGGGAAGAAGGGTTGTCACGTGAGACATCACGTGTGTGCACATTCCCATTTGCATTAATTGTTGTGTGGGCCCCACCTGTATACCCATACTTGATCAATTTTTTTTTTTTTTTTTTTTTTTTTTTTTTTTTTATATATACACTAGCTATGTTAGCTGTGCGATGCACAACGTATTTGGAACGTACAACTGCCCATGGAGAAAGAAGAAATAATTGTAGGTGAGCGCACATGGTTTCCTTATATGATACTTATTATGTTCTACGAAGTTTAGTTATACTTAATTTATAACGCAAGTATCCTCTTTCTCCTTTCCTTGTTGTTCCGAGGTCCTCCTCATCTCGCTTCTCTTGTACTTTTTATTTCCTTTTATTATATCCTCACTTATTGGTTAATTTATAACGCAAGTATGCAGGCTGACGAAGCCTAGTTTAAACAATATATAATTTACTTAGAGCTAAAATTTGCTAACACCCTCAAATCAATAGAAACAATTGCGAAATACATGAATCTAAAACATACCTACAAATTTAATTTAATAAGGTAAGTGCCTGGAGATTCAGGGAAAGAAGTAGCATGGTGAAATACAAGCACATTAGTCTCCAAAACATTAAGAGTAGGATTATTCAATGAGTCATTACATTCAATAATTCTTCATATGGAGATTCAGTGCAAGAAGTACCAGAAGCAAATGGGATGGTGGAATCACTAAATACATATTGAGGACATGGAGTTAAACAAATTGCATCCTCCACACAGTCCCCGGATATAACCAAAAAAGTTCAATGACCATAAAAACAAATAATTGGATGCAAAAAAAACTATTGATTGTGCAGTAGTTAAAATTAGTGGTATTCAGTGACCTTCCTTCTAGGATAGAAAGTTGGGAAAGAAATAAACGAAGTTCTAAGTATTCTAATTGCGCATCATAACAACAATAACAACAGGATTGCAATATAACACTACTATAGATGCTAAGTATAAGAAGTCCGTACAATTTGAAACATCCCCAACATGCCAGGAATCCTTGCAGCCTGAACTGGTTGCGGCTTCACAATCTGCATAAGAGATGAAGTTTAAAATTACTTTACTCAATGACCAAAAGTGGATCTGTAGCTGTTTAAATGTGAGAATTTTCAATACCTTTCCAGTGACTTGCATCAACAAATCCATACACCCCTATTGTGATGGTCGAAGAATCATGATTGAAAATTTCTAGTGACCTGAAATGAATTTAAGGTTAGCCAATGAAACAATGATAAACTATGCAATTCCAAGACTTTGCTATTAATCTAAAATACAAGGTGATGAGTGCCCTGCTTAGTGAAAAAAAAGAGAGCATGCAGTGTTTATACCAGTCTATCCAACCTGTGACATCTTTTGTGTTGCCAGTTAATTGCTTCAAAACTGATGGTGTAGAAATAATGCACACTGTCAAGCTTCCATCTACTACTCCATAAACAATTCAGCAGTTCTAAAATCATATGCAAAAATAACATAATCAGATTTTACAAGTCATAGAGTTAACCACGGCTTTGCATTGGTAAAAAAATTGCAATGCATTCCCACAAAGGAACTTCCCACTGCTTGCACAAGGAACTTTGTATCAAACTATATATTTGACTAACAAAGGAATCAAAGTGACACAAGTAAAATGCCAAAACGCGGAATGCCAATTTATAATGAATCCTCAAGATAACAAAATGGGGCACAAAATCAGGTTACACTTTTTGTCAACAAAATCAGAACCCATCCTCAGATCCAGTTATCAATAAATAGAACTGCTATGTCCTGGATCCTATATCTGTTTCAATCAAACAAGACAAGCAGGGTATTATATGAACAAGAAGGAATCCATCTTACACAAAAAAAAAACGATTGATATAACTTCAAAAAATGGACTCTCATATTCGACCAATCCATCTATATTCCAAGTTTCAGTCAGAAAATGACGTTCACTTTGCCACGAAGAATCGATACAAAAACAACCTAAAGAAGGCGAGAAGCGGAAATGGGTGGAATTTTAGCCCAATAGCGGCGGTCAAATGGAATCGTCGCGTTAGTAGCCTTTCCTCTTAGTAGACTTGCATCAACAAATCCATACACCCCTATTGTGATGGTCGAAGAATCATTATTGAAAATTTCTAGTGACCTGAAATGAATTTAAGGTTAGCCAATGAAACAATGATAAACTATGCAATTCCAAGACTTTGCTATTAATCTAAAGAACAAGGTGATGAGTGCCCTGCTTAGTGAAAAAAAGAGAGCATGCAGTGTTTATACCAGTCTATCCAACCTGTGACATCTTTTGTGTTGCCAGTTAATTGCTTCAAAACTGATGGTGTAGAAATAATGCAGACTGTCAAGCTTCCATCTGCTACTCCATAAACAATTCAGCAGTTCTGAAATCATATGCAAAAACAACATAATCAGATTCTACAAGTCATAGAGTTAACCACGGCTTTGCATCGGTAAAAAAATTGCTATGCATTCCCACAAAGGAACTTCCCACTGCTTGCACAAGGAACTTTGTATCAAACTATATATTTGACTAACAAAGGAATCAAAGTGATACAAGTAAAATGCCAAAACGCGGAATGCCAATTTATAATGAATCCTCAAGATAACAAAATGGGGCACAAAATCAGGTTACACTTTTTGTCAACAAAATCAGAACCCATCCTCAGATCCAGTTATCAAAAAATAAAACTGCTATGTCCTGGATCCTATATCAGTTTCAATCAAACAAAACAAGCAGAGTATTATATGAACAAGAAGGAATACATATTACACAAAAAAAACAATTGTAACACCCCGGATTTGATAACCCAGGCCGGGATGTCACCGCCACACCTCCCAAGCAAGACACGAGTTCATTCGAGCTCACTTGAGAGATGCAAGGCTAAAGGTATTTCAAATTTAATTTAAAGACAAGCCCAAAAAGATTTATTTTAAAATTTCACACAAAATAAAGTAAGTCGCAGCGGAAAATTTAAAAATGGGCCGACATGGCCAAAACGCAGTGGGTAATTTAAGTCTAACAAAATACAACATTAACATTTACTAATTTAGTTCCCGAGCCCCAATATGCATGCATGCTCATGTCATTTCTTCATATTCTGTAAAAGAAAAATACACAACAGGTTTTATCAGTATATAAAATACTGAGTAAGTTAATTCCTAACGTAACGATAAAGGGGTTTTAAAAATTATTTAATTAATTTAAAAATTATACTTTTACTCAGGCTTAATTGAAATATTAAAAATTCATAATCTTACTTGCAGCGGAAAAGCATGATTAATTTATTCAAGGCGAGAATACAAATTTAAAGGACTTAATTTAAAAGCGTAATTTAAAAGCGTAATTTAAGAACGTAATTTAAATGCATAATTTAAAAACATATTAAATAAGACTTAAGCATAATTAAACACTCACACAAGTCTTTTATATTTTTATCCCGTAAACTAAGAAGAGGACACGACACTAGGGAGATCACTAACGAGGCAATCTCAATAATCATAACCAGATAGCCGGTGAACCGGCGGCCGCAGCCATATCAGTATTGACTGCCTTTGGCTAGCCATGTATTTCGATTACCATTCCGGCAGGTCGCGTATATCAACTGCCATTTGGCAGGCGTATATATCAACGGTCGTTTTGACAGGCATGTATATCAACTGTTGTTTTGACAGGCATGTATATCAACTGCCGATTTGACAGGCATGTGCACAATTGCCGTTTTGGCATAGTAAGGAGATCACTAACGAGGCAATCTCAGATAGTAGGGAGACCACTAACGAGGCAGTCCAAAAAATGTTAGCATGAAGATCGGCTCAGCCTAGTGAACGGGATTTTTTGAAAAGTTATATTTCGTCGTATACAAACGGTTTCGATATCGCATTTCATAGTTCGAGTTTTCTCAAGTTCGAAAATTCGATTCCTCACGGTTTGCGCCTTTTTAAATTAAAAATTCATCTTTCAATAAAAAATTCTGAAATTTACACAGTAGCTCAAAAACACCCATACGAACAACTTTCATGCTTCGAGTTTTTGGAAATAAGGTTCGGAAGTGTATCAAATTTCGAGTTCTTTACAAAGGAAGAATTCTGGCCAAGAGACTGACTCGAACACAGTTTCGTGCAACGTCGATTAAAATTTAATTTCAACTCCAATTGATCCGAAATTTTTACAGGTTGTAGAAAACATCTTAATGAACAGCTTTCTTGTTTTAAGATTTTGGAAATAATGAGATTTAGTCATTCAAAAATCATCATCAAATCACTGTTTACGCGCGGATTTGAAAATCGAGTTGCAACAGTTTCTGAAATCGTCCGTTTTGACATATCAAATGAACTCCAAAATTCATGAAATTTCACACACATAATCTAGACATAATTTCCTACAACTTTTGTTTAGAAAAAGCAAGTCTAATTCATTCTTTAAATGGGTGAAAAATATGCATCGAGTCGAGTCATAAAAACTGTCAGGATTTCAGATTTGGCGATTTAACTTTTGATGACTTTTTTGGCATATCAAACGTGGTTCAACAATTATGAAATTTTTCAGGGGTAAACTAGACACAATCATCTACAAACTTCGTTTGTTACGGGGTTCAAAACTGACTGGATCAATTCGAAAAACGCTCCTCAATTTCGACTACATAATCTGTCCAGCTTTCCATTAAATCACAGTCTGCTTCCGAGGGTTTTTGAGTATGCAAACGTTAACGAAAATGCGTGAAATTTTACGGACACAATATCTAGACAGATAGCTACAACTTTTTTTTTACATCAAAGTTTAATTTTGAAGTATTCCATTAGAAAAACGCCCAAAAAGTTCAACACTCAATCTGTCAACAGTTTCGGTTTTGAAAGCAAATGCAGAGTAAACCAGATTCGATTTCGGGGGTCAAATGTTGATGAAAACTCTTGAAATTTTGACACAATCTAGATTATGATCTTAGGAACATAGTTCATGTTCGGAGTTTTTCATTTCGTATTCTCGAAATAGGATTTTTTTACGGGATTTCAGAAAATGCACGGATTGGAGTTTTAAGTCCGATTTTTACGTTTTTGTTTAGATCTATTGATTTGTTCGATTTTAATCACCCAAAATTGATATGCAAGGGAATCAACTTACAGTGTTAGAGTTTTGGATCGTCACAGGGCTCTCTCGGGTTGTCTAGGGTCGCGACGAGCGGGTATCTTCCACCGATCTCCTTCTTCTTCGCCCCCGAAGTGAACTCGTAAGAAAGTTTCGATGGTTAGGTTCGAATTTACTACATTATAGATGAATACAAAACTGTACAACACCTTACCAATGTCCTAGAAGGGAGGAGGCTTCGTCTTGATCGTTCTCTTGGCCGGAATCCTCGCCGGAAAGTCGTCGGGAGGTCGGAACTTGTGTTTTCGGTTTTTGTTTGAGGGTGGGGATGGGGTGGGCGGCTGCAACAGGTTCTTGGACGCCCTTGGAGCTGCAAAATTGATTCATAAAGGCTCCCCAAACCCTAGACGCGTTGCCATAGCCGGAGCTCCCCAAAAAGGTAAGAAAATCGCCCCGAAAATGGAATTCCCGCAGTCTGCTCCCTGGCGCGGTGGTGGCGCGGTTTCTCCCTTAAAACCGCGTAGAGACCGCGCGGCTCCGGCTTGGGCTGCGGCCTGGGCCGGGCCGTGCGATCCTTCGGGCCTTTTCTCCTCTCTTCCGGACTTCTGTGCTTCTACGTTTTCGGGCTCGATTTTTCGGGTCGTTCTCGGGTTATGATTCCTATCTTAAATTTATTTTGACTCCAATGAATTTCATATTCGAAATCTTGTACCCGTTGAGTTTGAATCCGTCGGCTTGAATTCGTCGTCTTTCGACTCCCGTGTAATAATTTATCCGATTAAATTATTTCCGACTTCACGGGTTTGTGGAATTAAAATTCTTTTCCTTCTTGAATTTAATTCCAATTCTTTTAACTCGATTCATGGAATTTCTTCGGGCTTCCTTTCCCTCTTTTATTCCATTTTGAATTTTTGAATCTGTCGGCGTTTCATTTCCGAGCAATAATTTATTGTAATAAATTATTTTCTTTTCGGAAATAAATTTTTATTTTGCTGTAAAAATCTCGGGTATTACAGTCTACCCCCCTTAAGAACCAACTTCGTCCCCGAAGTTGCGCCCTCGCTTTAACTTTTGGCTCAATTTAATGTTGGGGCTTTTCCATCTACTTCATTTAAGGATAAACGTCTTCCACAAGAAATTAAGTCCATTCCTTTGAACGTGAATTAAATTTCTCAGGTGTTACATCCTCTCCCCCTTAGGAATCAACTTCGTCCTCAAAGTTGTGTTTCGGTTTTGGTTTCTTCGAGTTTAAACGTTAAGTTGCTTTCGGTTATGTTTTTATTTTGGGATTTATTTCGTGACTGAACTCGGAATTTAGATTTCCAAGCTGCCTACGTACCCTGTGAAGGGATCAAGTCATAACGTAGTTCAAAACAATTTGAATTTGTTCATTTTTGATTGGATACAATTCGTGGAGTCGAACTCAAAAATAAATGCAGCTATCGATGCTTGAAAACTTCTTACGGTTGCTTGGGCCGAGTGGTCACGTCCTCTCTCCTGTTTATGTTTTCTATTCGCGTCCGGCAGTCACGCAGCTGATGACCATGTCGACTGCACCAAAGGCATGCCCCAGGCTGAGGGCACCCTCTCGCATAGTGTGGTTTACCGCACTTGGGACATGGTGGCGCATAGTCACCATGGTTGAAGACTATCCCCTTGTTTCGTCTGTTGTCGTTTTGAAGTGGTCGGTTCAAGTCTCTACGGAAACGGTCCTTGTTCCTCTTGTATCGTCCTTGTGGTCCTTGGTTAGTCCCATCTACCGGTTTCCGTGTCAGTCCTTGAACTCGTGCAACCGCTACTGCACGATCATACACAGCTTGTAGGTTAGGGTAGTGCTCTCCCGTGACCACCTCTCTAATAGATAGGTTCAGTCCCATCTCGAACTTCTGTGCCTTCTCTACATCGGTTGGCGCCAGTCTCGGCGCGAATCGCACCAACTCCTTGAAATGGCTATAGTACTCTTGGACCATTTTTCCTCCTTGCCACAGTGTCAGAAATTCCTCGTACATGGCGGCCTTCGTGCTCATGGGGTAAAAATGATCCCTAAGCAGATTCGTGAATTCTGACCATGTGTAGGGCTCGTCGTACTCCGCCAGATTCCCTTGGGTGGCTTGCCACCAATCATCCGCCTCGCCTCCTAAGTAGTATGAGGCTACGTGAACCTTCTCCCCGTCGGGACATCTTACGGCGTTCAACAGCTTATCGAACGTCCGTATCCATTCCTGTAGCTGAGCCGGGTCCTCTTCGCCGGCGTAGTGGGGTGGTTGGTAAGGGTTTACCAAGGCTAAATAGTTGACTCGGGTTACCGGTGGTGGTATACCCACTTGTGCCCGTTGCACTTCAGCATTTCCTAATTTACGAGAACTTCATCGACAGTCCTTAGACGCTCGTCCATATTGTTGGGAACATGAGGCACTCGCCCTCCTACGTTCTGAGGGATCTCACTATTGTTTGGTGCGTTGGGGAGGTCAGCGTTAGTGTTGTTTGGTATTTCCTTTCTCGATTTTCCCTTATGTGCCATTTTCTGTTATCAACACACGTGAAAGTAAGTTTCTAATCTAAGGCACGTTAGCGTTCAAGAAAATCTGTAAGATAGGATTGGCAAGAGGCGATAATGTATGGGGCACGCTAAGCTTAGTGATCAATTTCTAGGACTAGTGCAAAATTAGTCTTAAGCACGCGCTCCTAAATAAAGGTCATGTCGGATTCTAAGATAATAGTATTATTTAGCATTGATAATCCATAAAAAAAAGAAAAAAAATTTTAGCGCAATATTCATGGATGTATGCAATGCAATGCAATGTTATCCCAACCCCGAAAAATTATTTTATGCGTCTATCTAAACTTATCCGAATAATTTATATGTATTTTCCCATGGGTTTTTAAAATAAGACTTGAACCATGGAAATAATACTTTAAAATTTAAAATAATAACAATAGTAGTAAAAAAAAATTTCTTTGGGCCCCTATATTGGGCTAAAAATAAAAATAATATTTTTAAAATATTTCCGGGCTCTCATACCATTTTGTAACACCCCGGATTTAATAACCCAGGCCGGGATGTCACCGCCACACCTCCCAAGCAAGACACGAGTTCATTCGAGCTCACTTGAGAGATGTAAGGCTAAAGGTATTTCAAATTTAATTTAAAGACAAGCCCAAAAAGATTTATTTTAAAATTTCATAGTATAATTCACACAAAATAAAGTAAGTCGCAGCGGAAAATTTAAAAATGGGCCGACATGGCCAAAACGCAGTGGATAATTTAAGTCTAACAAAATACAACATTAACATTTACTAATTTAGTTCCCGAGCCCCAATATGCGTGCATGCTCATGTCATTTCTTCATATTCTGTAAAAGAAAAATAAACAACAGGTTTTATCAGTATATAAAATACTGAGTAAGTTAATTCCTAACGTAACGATAAAGGGGTTTTAAAAATTATTTAATTAATTTAAAAATTATACTTTTACTCAGGCTTAATTGAAATATTAAAAATTCATAATCTTACTTGCAGCGGAAAAAGCATGATTAATTTATTCAAGGCGAGAATACAAATTTAAAGGACTTAATTTAAAAGCGTAATTTAAAAGCGTAATTTAAGAACGTAATTTAAATGCATAATTTAAAAACATAGTAAATAAGACTTAAGTATAATTAAACACTCACACAAGTCTTTTATATTTTTATCCCGTAAACTAAGAAGAGGACACGACACTAGGGAGATCACTAACGAGGCAATCTCAATAATCATAACCAGATAGCCGGTGAACCGGCGGCCGCAGCCATATCAGTATTGACTGCCGTTTTGGCTAGCCATGTATTTCGATTACCATTCCGGCAGGTCGCGTATATCAACTGCCATTTGGCAGGCGTGTATATCAACTGTCGTTTTGATATGCATGTATATCAACTGTTGTTTTGACAGGCATGTATATCAACTGCCGATTTGACAGGCATGTGCACAATTACCGTTTTGGCATAGTAAGGAGATCACTAACGAGGCAATCTCAGATAGTAGGGAGACCACTAACGAGGCAGTCTAAAAAATGTTAGCATGAAGATCGGCTCAGCAGGATTTTTCGAAAAGTTATGTCTCGTCGTATACAAACGGTTTCGATATCGCATTTCATAGTTCGAGTTTTCTCAAGTTCGAAAATCCGATTCGTCACGGTTTGCGCCTTTTTAAATTAAAAATTCATCTTTCAATTAAAAATTCTGAAATTTACACAGTAGCTCAAGAACACCCATACGAACAACTTTCATGCTTCGAGTTTTCGGAAATAAGGTTCGGAAGTGTATCAAATTTCGAGTTCTTTACAAAGGAAGAATTCTGCCCAAGAGACTGACTCGAACACAGTTTCGTGCAACGTCGATTAAAATTTCATTTCAACTCCAATTGATTCGAAATTTTTACAGATTGTAGAAAACATCTTAATGAACAGCTTTTGTGTTTTAAGATTTTGGAAATAATGAGATTTAGTCATTCAAAAATCATCATCAAATCACTGTTTACGCGCGGATTTGAAAATCGAGTTGAAACAGTTTCTGAAATCGTCCGTTTTGACATATCAAATGAACTCCAAAATTCATGAAGATTTATACACATAATCTAGACATAATTTTCTACAACTTTTGTTTAGAAAAGAAAGTCTAATTCATTCTTTAAATGGGTGAAAAATATGCATCGAGTCGAGTCATAAAAATTGTCAGGATTTCAGATTTGGCGATTCAACT
Source organism: Hygrophila difformis (assembly GCA_030278955.1). NCBI lineage: Eukaryota > Viridiplantae > Streptophyta > Magnoliopsida > Lamiales > Acanthaceae > Hygrophila > Hygrophila difformis. The sequence goes on along the minus strand of JAOANR010000005.1, from coordinate 14,285,694 downwards.
TTTGACGACTTTTTTGGCATATCAAACGTGGTTTAACAATTATGAAAATTTTCAGGGGTAAACTAGACACAATCATCTACAAACTTTGTTTGTATCACGGGGTTCAAAACTGATTGGATCAATTCGAAAAACGCTCCTCAATTTCGACTACATAATCTGTCCACCTTTCCATTAAATCACAGTCTGCTTCCGAGGGTTTTTGAGTATGCAAACGTTATCAAAAATGCGTGAAATTTTACGGACACAATATCTAGAGAGATAGCTACAACTTTTGTTTTTACATTAAAGTTTAATTTTGAAGTATTCCATTAGAAAAACGCCCAAAACGTTCAACACTCAATCTGTCAACAGTTTCGGTTTTGAAAGCAAACGCAGAGTAAACCAGATTCGATTTCGGGGGTCAAATGTTGATGAAAACTCTTGAAATTTTGACACAGTCTAGATTATGATCTTAAGAACAAAGTTCATGTTCGGAGTTTTTCGTTTCGTATTCTCGAAATAGGATTTTTTTACGGGATTTCAGAAAATGCACGGATTGGAGTTTTAAGTCCGATTTTTACGTTTTTGTTTAGATCTATTGATTTGTTCGATTTTAATCACCCAAAATTGATACGCAAGGGAATCAACTTACAGTGTTAGAGTTTAGGATCGTCACAGGGCTCTCTCGGGTTGTCTAGGGTCGCGACGAGCGGGTATCTTCCACCGATCTCCTTCTTCTTCGCCCCCGAAGTGAACTCGTAAGAAAGTTTCGATGGTTAGGTTCGAATTTACTACATTATAGATGAATACAAAACTGTACAACACCTTACCAACGTCCTAGAAGGCAGGGGGCTTCGTCTTGATCGTTCTCTTGGCCGGAATCCTCGCCGGAAAGTCGTCGGGAGGTCGGAACTTGTGTTTTCGGTTTTTGTTTGAAGGTGGGGATGGAGTGGGCGGCTGCAACAGGTTCTTGGACGCCCTAGGAGCTGCAAAATTGATTCATAAAGGCTCCCCAAACTCTAGACGCGTTGCCATAGCCGGAGCTCCCCAAAAAGGTAAGAAAATCGCCCCGAAAATGGAATTCCCGCAGTCTGCTCCCTGGCACGGTGGTGGCGCGGTTTCTCCCTTAAAACCGCGCGGAGACCGCGCGGCTCCGGCTTGGGCTGTGGCCTGGGCCGGGCCATGCGATCCGTCGGGCCTTTTCTCCTCTCTTCCGGACTTCTGTGCTTCTACGTTTTCGGGCTCGATTTTTCTGGTCGTTTTCGGGTTATGATTCCTATCTTAAATTTATTTCGACTCCAATGAATTTCATATTCAAAATCTTGAACCCGTTGAGTTTGAATCCGTCGGCTTGAATTCGTCGTCTTTCGACTCCCCTGTAATAATTTATTCGATTAAATTATTTTCGACTTCACGGGTTTGTGGAATTAAAATTCTTTTCCTTCTTGAATTTAATTCCAATTTTTTTAACTCGATTCATGGAATTTCTTCGGGCTTCATTTTCCTCTTTTATTCCATTTTAAATTTTTGAATCTGTCGGCGTTTCATTTCCGAGCAATAATTTATTGTAATAAATTATTTTCTTTTCGGAAATAAATTTTTATTTTGCTGTGAAAATCCTGGGTATTACAACAATTGATATAACTTCAAAAAATGGACTCTCATATTCGACCAATCCATCTATATTCCAAGTTTCAGTCAGAAAATGACGTTCACTTTACCACGAAGAATCGATACAAAAACAACCCAAAGAAGACGAGAAGCAGAAATGGGTGGAATTTTAGCCCAATAGCGGCGGTCAAATGGAATCGTCGCGTTAGTAGCCTTTATTGAACATCACAAAAAGGATTCAAATATAGCATGCTCCAATATAACAAATGGACAAATGATGAAATTCAGGTATAAAAATACTTACATCATATGCTTCATTGATTTGGTGAAATTGGACAACACAATTGCTCCCTCTGCACCCATCTGAATGGTACTGCAGTCGAGAAACCCAAAACGTAGTGAATAAAATGGGCATCAATAACCAGAACAGAGAATATCTATTAAACAAATTACAGATAAATGTCTTTAAAATGTAGCAAAAATGGTTATTACCTTGAGAGCAACTTGCCTAAACGCCTTCTTAACCTCGGATTCAGATGCACCAGGAGCAATCCTCAAAGTCGTGTAAGAATCATCAACATCAGTCGAAATACAAGAAACCCTAAATCCGTCTTTCTTGAATCCAAGAGCCGGACGCAGACCCACAAACCCTAATTTCTCACATCCCGTTACCTGCCATCTGAATGCAGCACAACTGCAACTGTGATGGCTTTGCATTGTTCCCCTTGCTTCAAACTCATGCCTTCCATTGCTAATTTCTCCTGGAACATGGGGTAAGTAGCAGTTGGTAGAAACACAGAAGTTCCCCTTTTCATTGCCTCTCTAAATGAACAACCATATTACAAAACACTTCATTAAAATTAAATAAAATTTGAAACGTAAATTTACAGGAATGCCATATGTACTTGTCTATATTGCTTCCCGGCAAAACGAATCGAGTTGGATCTGCAACGTGAATAAACACCTCTATTCGGCCATCCTGAAGCCTATGAGCACTCAATGCATCATCAAGCTGCATATGCCCGATTGTTAGTAATTTGCATAAAACTCCTTAATGATATATTCTGTAACTTCCAACGCCTCTAATCACATCAACATGATAAAGAATCCTCAGAACGTTCAAAAAGATGTACCTCATCGGCTTCATCAACATCAATGGCATAAACCTTCATGTAAGTTAGATCTTTTCGGTCAACCTGCCAGGAATATGTAGCTTGATGATGCATTCATTTGTAATGCCAATATTTTGGACTGATATCTAATCAATTATGAATAGTGTTTAATATCAGCAAATAATCCACTCGTGCAGTTATAGCTCATTTAGTAGTAACTAATAATACGAAATAAATAATATCAGCAAAATAATTTACTTGTGCGTAGTTATAGCCAGTTTAGTTGTAGCTAATAAATATCATTTCCCATATGGAATCACCTTGAGCAAGTAAATCGCTTTGCACATTATCATAGTTTTTACAAGCCCACACATATCCCCCTTCGCTTTTCACTACATATGCTACCATGTCATCAATCAACCTATGCTCATACCTAATCAGAATAAGAGAATGCTTAAATAAGTGTCAATGGAAAATATAAGCACACATTTAAATCTACATGACAGAGAATAAACAGAAACCATGTTGAATTCTCTTCAAATTTTCCCCTCTTTTTTTCTTCATATACAATATATCCTTGAACCTGCAAATGTTTAAAAGTGAGCGCACGTCATGAGAAAGTCCATCCATGATAAAAATAAGATAAGAGTATGCTACGGTTTTGAAAGTACCAACAGTTACCTGCCATCATACTTCTTAAGGATTGTATTCTTTGTACTCAAGTATAAAAGCCACTTCTTTGCAAATGCCATTGCCATTGTTGATTCCGCCAATGCCCGAATAGACTGGTAAATTATCAAAATATTATGAAGGGACATGTTATTATATATGTACAACAAGAAAAAAGCATATTTTCTAAAAAATCACGGATTTTACTAACCCGGTCAACATTGTACATAGCAAGGGCAACTCCTGGCCCTTTAAAATGATATACATCTAATTCGATGGTTTCATCGCCATTTTCTAGATCTGGGAAACATTTCAAAAGAAAGGTGTCGATGCGAATTGCAACGTACTTGATACCAAAAATTACTCACAGTGCATTAAATATAATCAGCATACTAAACACCATTTTAAGTTTCCCTGGTCCTTTTATAACAGTGCCGGTGGCACGACATTGGTCAACAAAGGCATATCTACCAATACATATAGGTTTCTTCCACCCTAATAAATGGGATCACAAAGGAAGAAGTTTCAGATATGCAACATTTCACTCAATAAATTTAAGAATAAAACAATGTATTTGAAAAAAGTAAGAGTTACCAGGGACAATGTTGGGTATATTTTCAAATAAAATAGGCTCACGAAAAACAGTTCCTAGGAAAAGAGATTGTGAGTCAGTAAGATACATGACAGGTGTAATACTCGAGAAATCGACGTCGAGAATTTAAATCCAAAAATTAAAAAAATTGGATTTAACTATCGCAACCGAAATAATTCCGAGAGAGCGGAATTAAATATTTTCGGACGATAGCAACTCGAAGAGAGTTATCGGATTATCCAACGATCTCGGATAATTCCATATTATGATTTTTAGAATTTAAAATCATAATATTAAAAAAAAAAAGAGAGAGACCGCGCAGCAGGTGGCCGCGCGGTGGTGGCGCGCGGCGCGCGAAGCCCGCGCCGGCGGCCAGAGGTGGCGTTCCAAAACGCCATACGCGTTTTTGCTTCAATTTTCGAGATGATTCAAGTCCAATCAATCCAACTTCGGTTATCAGATACTTAGGGATGTATTTGGACTCCTTTGGATGGTTTTTGGATGTATTAAACTACCCACTAAGTTGGATTAATGTGGAAACATGAACAAAAGAAGATTCATTGAACCAAGGGTGAACATAGAGGGTGAATGTGGTTTGGTAGGCTCCAATTTCGAGCCTTGACTGCCATAAACCCTTCCACAACTTCCTAGGATCATCAAGGCTTCCATAGGAATTCTAAACACTCCCTTTCCAACCCCTTTTCAGCCCCAAAAACACTCCACCAACCTTCATTTCGAAAATCAGATTTACATGAGAGTGTTGGTGAGAATTGTGAGTAGTTCTTCGGAGTTTGGCGAGTTGGACGAGTTCATCACCAACCAAACTTTTCATCCACAAGGTAAGGATCCCTTTCAGACCATATTTCACTTTAGAATCGAGATTTAAGACTAGAAACTAAGGATCTTTCCTCAACTTGTCCAAATCAAGGTTTCGGAAAAGTAGCAGGCTGTATTGCGGGTTGGAGGCCACCCTTGAGACTTGGATTTGAAGGATCTTCGACTCTAATCTAATCCTAAGTAAGTTAGTGTTGTGCCTTTCAAATTCTATAGCTTTTGGTTGAGTATTCATCGAGTTACAACTCGAAATCCAATCTTTGCCAAATCTGTGTATTAGGGTTTCCTCCGTATAGTTTATTTTGTTCATCTTTGTTCGTCTGGATCCGTTCATTTTTGGCAAAACGTTTCTAAATGAAAAATGTTCCTAACACTTTAAAGATGATCTCTGTAAATTTTCATAATTTTTGGACTCGATTTGCGCGTCGAAAAAGCATCTGGTATTTTCTGAGTTTGTGTTGACAGTTTTCGTTTCATAGAAGCAGTCAGTGTTGTTGTTCGTATTACCCCTGTCTACGGTCGTTTTTAATGGTCGACTTCTTCATGACAAATGTTCATCTATGTGTCTAGTTTATCCCCGTAAATTTTCAGAATTTTTGGATCATGTTTAGAATTGTTATGGATTTTTAAATAAACTGTGGTCGAGTGCACAGTGATTTCTGTGTCTTTTGAAGAGGTGTTTTCTGAAATGATTTTTTTTGGGCTATTTAGAGTCCGAAATTGGCAAAGCCTATTTCTAAGGAAAATGCTTATTTAGGTGTTTCCTAGTCTCTGTAAAATTTTCAGAAATTTTTAAAATGGTTTACTGTATTCCCTGGTACGAACTTGAAAACTGCCACAGTGAGTTTCTTCGGTGAAATTGCCTTCGTGCGTTTTGGACAAAATGTGAGTCAATTGCTACTCATTTACGAATATTATGAAATCTGGAAATGTGTATAAGTTTTGAAACGGTTAAAATGTGAATTTTGAAACTTTGTGACTTTTGATCGAGTTAGATGCCCAACTTTGGAGGGTAAGTGCACTTGGCGTGAGCTCGTTGGGCCGCCCCCTCTTTTTGGTGGCCAAAACGGCGCCAAGTAAATTATGTTGAGTGTTAGTATGAGTCTATACTCCTAGATATATCCGTATGGGTTATCTAGGGCTCCGAGTGTGTCTGTATAGGGTCCGCTACTTTCACTTGCCTTGTGGGTTCGATTCCCCAAGGTTTATGTTTTTCCTGCGGGTTCGATTCCCCAGGATATTGTTGACTCCTATTGGTTCGATTCCCTAGGATGTATATTGAGTTCTTGCGGGTTCGATTCCCCAAGGACGAGGTGTCCTCGATCATAATGAACAATGGTAAACGAAGGTATTTGAGTTCTGGAAACAATGAGGTCCTCGATTATATGGAAACAAGGTAAAAGAATGTGTTTGAGCTCTTGCGGGTTTGATTCCCCAAGAATGGTTGTTCTCGATCAAAAATGATTAATGATATATTATTCGTATGGTAAAGTGTAAGAATCTTCCGGAATTATTTTTACTCGACCTTCCTTTTTAAATTACAAATTCTATCTTTAAATCTCTCTTCTAAAAACTTTAAAATTTGTTATGCTATACATTAACTTACTCAGTACCGTTGTACTGATAGATACGTTGTCTCTATTTTTTTTTTTCCAGATGTTGAAGATTAGCACATGGCATTTACACTTGGGATGGGAATTTCCGAGGACTTGTCGCACTTGTTTTTAAATTATTTTACGAATTCCGAACACATGTTTGGCCGTGTTTGGTCCTTAGCTTCCGCACTGTTTTAAATTATGTATATTTGACTTAACTCTGATTTAAACCTTCGGGCACTTATTGAATGGTTTTTAAATTATTTTTAAGTATTGGTACAACTTAGCCTTAGCATCTTCTCAAGTGAGCTCGAAATGGTTCGCGTCTTGCTTGGGAAGGTGTGGCGGTAATGCCCTGGCCTGGGTAATCAAATCCGGGGTGTTACAAAGTGGTATCAGAGCCCGGAAATTTTTTTTTAAAGCTATTATTTTTCGGCCCACTATAGAGGCCCAAAATATTCAATATTACTTTAAAGCATTTCAAATATTATTTCCATGGAAATGAATTTTATTTTAAAACCCATGGGAATTATATAACAATTGTTCCGACAAGTCTTGAAAAATGCATAAATATTTTTTTTTTGGGGGGGATGCATTTGCATACATCCATCATTTTTTTTAAATACTCCAAAGTATATATATGCATGTCACGGGTATTTGATAATGTTCTTAGTTGGTATGTCGATTGACCTTGCCTTAGAGCCACTAACTTGAATCTAATCTTGCTTTAGCCTTAGAACTTGATCAAGGGTGCTTAGTTTGCACATATCTATTCTCTCCTCTTATCCTTCCTATCATTAGATCTTCCTGACTGCTAACGTGCCTTAGATTAGAAACTCATCTTCGCGTGCTTGGATAACAGAAAATGGCACCTAGGGGAAGGCCAAGGAGGGTAGTCCCAAACAACTGTGGTGCTAACGCACCTAACGACAATGACATTCCTCAAAACATAGGAGGGCGAGTGCCAACTGTTCCCAACAATATGGATGAGTGATAATGGCCAAAAATGACCATTATTTTCAATCCATTTCCGTGTCTTAAACGGGCATTTGATCGCATTCCGGTCTTACATTAAGTAAGAAAGCAGCCGAATTGGACTAATTTATGCATAATTGTAAAAATAATAAGCTGGTGTGAAAAAGACATAAATATGTAATTTTATTACATATTTATGTTAGAAAAATCCAAAAACATGAGAAAAAGAAAAAGGAACAAAAGATGGGCAAAAGAATAAAGCAAGCCCACAAAATACAAAAAGATGGGAAAAAGATAGAAAAGCCCACAAAAAGAATATTTTCGGCCCATCTGGCCCAATCCAGCAGGCCCAGGAAGACCTTTGTCGCGGAAGCCCCTTGGCGCGATGCAATGTTCCGCGACAAAGGCATGTTCCGCGACCAAGACGCACAAATGAAGAGGAGACCTGCCAAGCCCCTTGGCGCGATGACCTTTGTCGCGATGGCATGCTCCGCGACAAAGGCATGTTCCGCGACCAAGATGCACAAATAGAGACACAAGACCCAGTCGAGAAGCCTTGCCACATGCAGTGTGTTCCGCGACCAACTTGATGCTCCGAGACAAAGCTGTGATGTGTGTGATGTCTTAAGACACAATGGGCTAGAATCAAGGCCCATGGGCTTAGGGTTACACTTCTATAAATATGAGGTGTCTCCCATGAGCCAGAGGTTGGTTGGAATTTTGTTGCTTAGAAGTTCTTGAAGGCAAGGCAGTAGGAGTTCTCCCTTAGGTAGTGTAGTTAGGTTTATTTTCATGTATTATTTAATTTTTGCTCTTAGATTAGTTTAGTTTAGTGTTTTTACTGTTTACAGTAACTAGATAGCCACTTTTACACCATGTTTTGGTTTCTAAACTTTTGTTTTAGGGTTTGTAATACCCAAATCATGGGTATTAACAACACCCACTTAATAATATGGGAAAACATTCATCATTTGTGTCCCAAATCATGAAATGGGTCTCACACCCCATGGATTTATGCTTTCTTTTTCATTTTGGGGTCATTTGACCCCCATTTTGTTATTTTTATGTTTACTGTTGGCATATTATGGATAATGTTGTGTGGATGTGTGATCAAACCCTAGATTAGGACTCCTGCTTTATTTTAATATTCTGCCCATCCTTGTTATTTTTGTTTAAGCATGTTCTTCTTTATTTTGAATGTTTCTTGCTTATTTTTAGCTTAGAATAGCTTTTTGATCTGAAATAGGGTGAGATCACGCTGTTTGCATGCCACTGTTCATTTCTACTTTTTCTGACTTTTGTCCTGAACCACCTTGGGCGCCAACCGCCTTCTGGCGCGGAACAACGTTCCGCGACAAAGTGGTTGTTCCGCGACCAAGGTGTTTCAAGACACTTGTCTCCATAATTTAAAACCCTTTGTCGCGGAATATCTTGTCGCGGAGCCACGTTCCGCGACAAAACTGTCCATGCATAGCGACAAAGGAGCCAAACTCCTGCATTTTGTCTTCATGGCTTTTTGTCGCGGAATCATCTTGTCGCGGAGCCACGTTCCACGACAAAATCCCATTCTGAGACAGAAAAATTATGCCATGTTCCTTGATCTTTGAACACCTTGTCGCGGAACACCTTGTCGCGGAACCACGTTCCGCGACAAAATTTCCATGCATAGCGACAAAGGTTCAAATGCTTTAGAATTTTATGAAAACACTTTGTCGCGATGACACTCTTGTCGCGGAACCACGTTCCGCGACAAAATCTTGCATAGCGACAAAGAGGCGTTATGCTGCCAAAAATTCTAAAAACTTGTCGGGATGTCCATGTCGCGGATCTCGGTTCGCGACAAAATTTACGATATCGCGACAAGGGTTCCTTTCCCTCTATTTAATCTCAAACAAACTTCATTCTCTCCCTATTTTATATTGCAACACTCACATCATAACCCCACGGGTTAGGATGTAACATTCTGGAATTGCAATATAGGGTGTTATGCTGCCCAAATTTTGATTCTCCATTTGCATCACTTAACTGATTGAACCCTTGACTCATTAATGATTAAAGATTGAGATTAGCAATAATCAAACTTCAATAATCATCATGATTAAAGGACCTTTGTTCAATTGCCATTAAAACATTCTTGTATAAACAAAATCTCGATGGCTTAAACAGATAATCTGGACTGCAATTAATTATGGTAGGAAGGATTATTTAAGACCATCAATTGTGGACCCAATCCACAACCTTGCATGAGAAACCAATGTCTCTCATACAAGGGATCTTCTTTTGTTTCTTATTTATTTTGTCTTTGTGTGTTGTGTGGAACCATTAGTAAAGAATACATCAGACTAATGTTGGCGGGTACTCCCTCATGGATAACTAGCTCGTATTCTGGGTATTAGTTACTAATTGTTATTTTGCATGGTCTGGATGGCTGTCAGTGGAAGCCTTGGCGGTTCGCCCATCCGGGGTTATAATAGCTGCTCGGCTGACTCCCATCCAGATACAGTTTTATTTTTATTATCTTAATTTCCAAACCCAAATTCCAATCCGTACTGGGAGTCAGTTGGCATCAGTCAAAGCCAACTGACGATCATTATAGAAGGGAAGCATGTAGGTTTTTATCCGAATTCACAGACAGTGGAGGCCCAACTGGTGTTGACACCACCATTATAGGGTCTAAGCTGTCTAAATTCGCTCCATCCGAGTGATTGGGAAATTGGACAGTAGATGTTTACAGTCCACCTGATTATTCTGCCATTACTTTGGTCCCTTGACCACTTCATTCTGTGTTGCACCTTCTGTTTAGACCCGCATTTATATTTTGGGTCAATTAATTTTACACTTCCATATATCTTTATGCATGATAATATTATGTACTATTGTGGTCTGTAATTATTTTGGGATCCTTCCCTTGGACAATAGAAGTCTAGATCTTAAACAGATATTGCTTTATAAATTTCCAACAAAAACCTCTTTATAAAATCCGGATCTGAGTAAGGGATAAATTCTCCAGTTATGACTAATTCATATTCTGTCAAGGGTTGTATTTTGGGAAATTAAGAAGCAGATTCAGCGATTAGGTCTCGCCTAGACTGAAAGGGTCTGTGTTTTAACTGAGAGTCTAGTACCTGACAGGGAATGATTTTCAAATCCATTATTTTCCAAAATTGCTGGTTGATGGAAATATAAGATTAAGTGCTACACCGAGATGGGGTCCACTTGGATTCAAATACAGTGTAGTAAATAATCTTAGAGGAACATCATCCAGGCCTTGGTTATTTTCCAAGATAGGGTTGAGTTTTCTTTCAACTGCTATCCTCTTCTGCCAAAGGCTACTTTTGAGTCCTGAGTGAGTGCATCCGGAACGAACTAATTCATTAGTTCGTTTCATTAGTTTGTACCTCATAATCACCCGGAAGGAAGTGAACACACTAGTGGTTCACTGAGAGCCGGGAATTCTTGATCCATACTCCTTCATTCTGATGGGGAGCTGTCTTTTACTACCAGGGTCAGACTTTCAAAAACCTCTGAGTGATAGGATTTTAAATGCTTTCTTTACCGCTTTCTTTTAACCGCTTTCATTAGAGGTCACTCGGTTGTATTGAGAGTTGTGTAACTGCTACTAGAATTGACAGTTAAGGGATAGTTTAGGGCTTAATTCAAATCTTTGGGTGTGACATGGGAGAATGATAGTGGTACTTGGCATTTCAATAAATGATGTGTCGGGTGTTGCTTTTCCACCACAGATGAAGTAACACACCCAGGCCAGGGCAGTTACGAATCTGTGGTATCTTAGAATTTGCGGTCTTAAGAACATGTAAACTCATATTGCAAGTACCTGTCTGTTAAAGGGAAAGCCTTATTGAGAGCATGAGAATTAGCTATCTGATAGAATTATCCCAAACAAAGATCTGCGTATGAAAATGGAAGTTTAATATTGCTGTATCTCACTCTTGTCCAATTTTCATTCTTTTCTTCCTGTCCTTTCTGTCTATATTGTGATTCAACTTCACGGTTGGCACAATGCACCTTTTCTCTGCTTTCGTAGATAGTGTTTACTGCATTCCTAGAATAATCCTTATCCGCTTTCTAGAATAGATTTATTTGCTTTGTAGATTAATTTAACTGCTTTCAAGATTTAGTTTAAATTCCCGTCAGTAGATATTAATCATCTTTCAAACCTATTGAGCAATACGAATGGAAAATCTAGTAAAACGACGTGGGACCTGCTTCTATCGCACATCCTCCAGTGAACGATCCGGTCTTACTATAAATTACTGCAATTTTTGACACCGTGCGCTTTCGGGAGCACAGTTTCTTAACTACGAGCAATAAAAACATTACTACGTATAAATATATCCCTAATCACAACACCGCCATCATAAATTGGTTTCATTAAATAAAACCTAAACCAGGACCATGATTTTTCGGAAAATACTCGTGTAGTGGGAGTCTGTCAAAAGTTTCATGGCAGGAAATCTTATGGCAAGAATTGATGAGAAGTATCATGGCATATTTGCCGGGGATCCTCAGTGTGACAGGCTGAAGGTCAACCTATCCCGGCTATGCCATGAGATTTGTCAACATTTCATGACAGAGAGGACCACAGCGCCATTTGAAACCAAAGCACCACACTTGAGTAATAAAAAGACTAATAATCCTGATATATCCCTAAACCCTTTCCCGGAAATCATAACTCTTTTCTTGTAATAAATCTAACCTGGTATATTTTAGAAAAAGCTCGTGTTAACGAAACTTGTCAAAATTTTCATGGCGCCGTTGCCGGGGAGGATGCAGCGCCGTTTTATTTAGAGAATTACATTCCTCATTGCTCCTAGAGTAGCCTATACATATAATTATAAATATTCACCTTCAGAACCACTTCTAACCTGGGGATTGTACAGGTACTGTCATTATTGAAGCCGTTGTTCTATGCAAAGGAGGAAGCAGACGCCAGCCGAGATCCCGTTTAATTCAGAGATAGAAAAGACAGCTCGACGTCTTAGGGCGGAGACTAAACGAAGAAAGGAACGGGAACGACAGGCATTACTTTCGCCAAGCACCAGCGGCGATATTTCCGAAATGGCAAACCCTGACATCCCACCAATCATTCAACCCAATCCCCCACTTCACAATATTGAGGAAGACCCCGAAGATGCTGATCATGATGATTTGGATGATCCCCCTCCCCAGATCATACAAGGAGGTGGGAATCCACCAAACATGGAGCAGCAGCACTTCGAGGCACCCCCTCCCAACCCGAACCAAAACCCACCAAACAACCAAAACCAACCAAATCAGCAAAATTTCCCAAACCAACAGAATCAGCAATACCATAACCCCCATCAGAATCCCCCGAATCCGAATGATTTCAATGATCCGAGGAACTATTTCATGCCTCAGAACTACTACCCACAGCAATACCAAGGCGGACCTGAGAACAATCATCAAGCAGCAGCTGCTGCTGATTACATGCAGCCGATTTTAGAGCCATATCTGAACATTCCTGGACAAGCTCCATTCCTGGCCAGGAATTTCGAACTGAAACCGGCCCTAATCAATCTAGTCCAGAGCAACCAGTTTGCCGGAGCAAGTCATGAAGATCCCCATGATCACCTGCAAACCTTCCTAGAATTGTGTGACACGATCAAAAATCGTGATGTATCTGCAAACACTATTCGACTAAGGCTATTCCCCTTCTCTCTGACAAGCGGAGCACGAACATGGTACAAGTCACTGCCCGTAAATCAGAAGTCTACATGGGAAGATGTGATCAGAAACTTCCTAGCAAAATACTTCCCGGAGTCCAAGGTGGATGAATGCCGCTCCAAAATTGCGGAATTCAAGATGAAACCAGACGAGTCCTTGTATGATGCAAAGGAAAGATTCTTCAACCTACTCAGAAAATGTCCTCAACATGGCTTCCATGACTGGGAGAGACTGAGAAAGTTCTACAGTGGTCTGACCCCAGCATGGAAATCCATGCTTGATGCTGCCGGTGGTCAACATTTGCTCTACATACCGATGGACCAAGCCTGGGCAAAGATTGAAGCCATGAGTGTAAACCGTTCTGTTCTAACTGATGATGGTAATCTCACTCCCCCTCGTAGTTTATGTGCTGTAGGTACAGTAGAGAAGTCAGACATTGAAAAGCTTCAAGAGCAAGTGGCAGCGTTGTCTGTAAATCAAGGAGTTGGAAGTTCTGCGCAGGGACAGCAAACTGATGTGATCTGTGGACTGTGTCAAGGTGCTCATGCAACTGACACATGCGAGCAAATCACAGCTGAGAGCTGTAACTATGCAGGAGCTTTTCCAAATAGACACCCGAATTTGTCTTATTCAAACAACAACGCCTTGAACTCACATCTCTTGAACAAGCCACAGCAACAACAATTCAATCCTCAGCAGAACCAAGGATTCAATCAGAACAGGGGCCAACATTTTCAGAATCCAGGTTTCCAACCTCAGATCCAGCAGAGGCCGCCTCAGAATTTCCAGAACTTTCAGCCCAATCAGAGTTTCCAGCCTCAGTTTGTCCCAAACCAAGGCCAGTGGAATCAGAATCAGCATCAAAATCAGAATCAGAATCAAAAGCCTCCTTCAAGGCTTGAGAATCTGATGACTGATTTCATCACTAGTCAGAAAGAGATCAACAATCAACTGCAGGCCTCCATCAGAAATGTGGAGACCCAAGTTACACAGATGGCTAATGAGATGCAGAAAAGGGACAAAGGAACATTGCCTAGTACTGCGGAAAAGAACCCGCAATGCAAGGCAATAACCTTGAAATCTGGAAGAGTACTAGCTGGACCAAAGGGAGCAGGTACTGGATCGGAATTTGAAGAGGATGATATTGTTGACAATGCTGGTAAGGAAGCTGATAATGGGAACGAAGCAGAAAAAGAGACAGCCGAATTGCAGACTGAAGCTGCGCCTGAAACGGCTGAACCGGATAAGGGTACAGGTGAAGGTACAACTTCCTTCCCTTCACCACCAAAAATTGCTAATAACAAGTACATGCCCAGGATTCCTTATCCTGCGCGGCTTAAAAATAAAGAACATGATCTTAAATTCAAGAAATTTCTGCAACGATTAAAGTCTGTAGAGATAACCATTCCTCTCACAGAAATGATTTCCGAAATGCCCATCTATGCTAAGTTCTTGAAAGAATTGATTTCAGGAAAAAGGCAGGTTGAGCAGGAAGAGGTAATTATTCTCAACAGCACATGCAGTGCCATCGTTCAGAGGAGAATGCCTGAAAAGAAAGAGGACCCCGGATGTTGCACACTTCCAGTACAATTCGGAAAGGCCAAAGTGAGTATGGGGCTCGGTGATTTAGGATCAAGCATCAATGTGATGCCACTAGCTATGGCTGTTCGCCTTAAGCTTGGAGAAATTCAACCGGTCAAGATGAGACTGCAACTTGCAGACAGATCGATCACTCAGCCCGTAGGAATCCTCAAGGATGTTGTGGTCAAAACCGGGCAGGTTCTTTTCCCGGTCGACTTCATCGTCCTCGACATTGAAGAGGATTCTGAAATGCCGCTTATCCTTGGACGCCCATTTCTAGCCACTGGTGGTGCACTGATTGACGCTAAATCCGGAAAAGTCACCTTAAGGGTCGATGGCGAGGAGATCATCTTTGATATGGAGAAATTGCAGAAATTTCCGAATGACAGTTCTTGTTTCTCATTTGAAAATGTAATAGTTAGGGAAGAGCTAGACTCTGAACTTGATTGTGAAATGATGCTGGATGAACCATCAAAGCAGGTACTGAAGCCTGCTGGCGTGGAGCACAAAGGATGCAAAGCCGTTCACTTCGCCGATCCCGAAACAGGGGATTTGGAGGAATTTGACGGCATCGACTTCCATGATGACGCCAACCAAGAGGAGGAAGAGGATCCTGTACTGATGCAGGATCCCGAAGGTAAATCTGTTCTCCCACTGCCCAATTCTCGCAAACTACTCCCTTCCGTTGAATGTCCACCAGAGCTTGAACTTAAAACATTACCCGATCATCTCAAGTACGCGTTTCTCGCAGAACATAAAAAGTTACCCGTGATTGTTTCGGCTAAGCTCTCCCAAGAGCAAGAAAATGCTCTGGTGGTCGTTCTTAAGAAACATGTACATGCAATAGGTTGGACCATTTCTGATATAAAAGGAATAAGCCCTTCTATTTGCATGCACAGGATTCTAATGGAAGAAGAGTTTAAACCCTCCCGTCAACCTCAGAGGCGATTGAACCCCCTTATGCAGGAAGTGGTAAGGAAAGAAGTTATCAAGCTCTTAGATGCTGGTATAATCTATCCTATCTCTGATAGCAAATGGGTTAGCCCGGTGCAGGTCGTACCCAAACGAGGAGGGATGTGCATAACCAAGAATGAGCAAGGAGAAGAGGTTGCAACCAGGCCAGTGACCGGATGGAGAGTTTGTATCGACTACCGGAAGCTGAATGAGGCCACACGCAAGGACCATTTTCCATTGCCATTCATTGATCAGATGCTTGAGAGGTTGGCAGGGAGAGAGTTTTATTGCTTTTTGGATGGTTATTCTGGTTATAATCAGATTGTTATTTCCAGTGAAGACCATGATAAAACCACTTTTACTTGCCCGTACGGCACTTTTGCCTATCGACGGATGCCTTTTGGTTTGTGCAATGCACCTGCTACTTTTCAAAGATGCATGATGTCTATTTTCTCTGAATTTATCGAAAAATGCATTGAGGTCTTTATGGATGACTTCTCTGTATATGGAGATACGTTCGAAGATTGTTTGACCAATCTTGCTAAGATTTTAAAGAGGTGTGAGGACACTAACTTGGTTTTAAATTGGGAAAAGTGCCATTTTATGGTCACTGAGGGCATAGTGTTAGGTCATCGCATTTCTCGTGCAGGCATTGAAGTTGATCCAGCCAAAGTTTCCATCATTTCCAATCTCCCTCTTCCTAACTCGATCAAATCAGTTAGGAGCTTCTTAGGGCATGCCGGTTTCTACCGGCGATTCATTAAGGATTTCTCTAAAATTGCCAAGCCGCTCACTAATCTGCTTTGTAAAGAAAATCCTTTCTTAATAAATGAATCGTGTGTCCAAGCCTTTGACACGCTCAAGAAGATGTTGGTTTCTGCACCGATAGTGCAACCACCCGATTGGTCAATACCTTTCGAGGTAATGTGCGATGCTAGTGGTCTCGCCGTAGGCGCAGTTCTTGGACAACATAAGGATGGGAGACACTGCGTAATTCATTACGCAAGTCATGCCCTGAATGAAGCCCAAGTTAACTACACCACAACGGAGAAAGAGATGTATGCTGTAGTCTTCGCGTTTGACAAGTTCAGACAGTACCTGATAGGTACAAAGACCATAGTATACACCGATCATACAGCATTGAGATACTTGTTTAGCAAACAAGATGCAAAACCTCGATTAATCAGGTGGGTACTTCTGTTGCAAGAATTCGACATCATAATAAAAGATAGGCGAGGTCGAGATAATGGTGCTGCTGACCACTTATCTCGATTAGATAATGATAAAAAGGAAAAAAGCCGTCAATGAAGATTTCCCGGACGAACAGTTGTTCGCGTTGCATCTGCATAATCAAGCTTGTCCATGGTTTTCCGACATCGCTAACTTCTTGGCATGCGGAGTGACCCCTCAGTTTTCGAACTATCATCAGAGGAATAAGTTCAAACGAGATGTATTAAGTTACTTCTGGGAAGAACCTTATCTCTTCAAACACTGCCCTGATTTAATAATCAGGCGATGTGTGACCGAGCATGAAGCCTATCAAATTGTCAGAAAATGCCATGAATCAGAATATGGAGGTCACCATGGTCCCGCTCGAACGGCCCACAAGGTCCTCGAATGTGGATTTTATTGGCCTTACATCTATGAGGATTGCAGGCAATTTGTTAAGGGCTGTGACAGATGCCAAAGATTGGGAAACATCTCCAAGAGGGATGAGATGCCTCAAAAGGGGATTCTCACACTTGAGATCTTTGATGTATGGGGCATTGACTTCATGGGACCGTTTCCACCATCTGGTGGAAACTACTATATCTTGGTAGCTGTCGATTACGTATCCAAATGGGTCGAGGCTGTCGCATTACCGACCAATGATGGTAGCCAAGTCATCAAGTTCCTCAAGAACAACATTTTCAGTCGATTTGGCGTACCTAGGGTGGTGATATCTGATGGAGGAACACACTTTATTAATAAAGGTTTTGAAACTTTAATGAGTAAAAATGGAATCCTCCATAAGATAGGCACGCCTTATCATCCTCAGACTAGTGGTCAAGTCGAAGTATCCAATCGCGAAATCAAACACATACTCGAAGCCACTGTCGGGATAACCCGTAAGGATTGGGCACGTAAGCTCAATGATGCTCTATGGGCATACCGCACAGCATATAAGACTCCCATCGGGATGTCTCCATATAGGCTGGTCTTCGGAAAAGCCTGTCATTTACCCATAGAGCTAGAGCATAAAGCTTACTGGGCCGTTAAAACGCTTAACTTCGATCCGAAAGTTGCTCAGAGCAAACGTAAGTTGGACCTCAATGAAATTGAGGAAATACGAGCGCAAGCTTATGAAAGCTCTCGAATTTACAAGGAGCGGACCCAGAAGTTGCACGATCGCCGGATCAAACCTAAGTATTTTTATGTTGGTCAACATGTGTTATTGTTCAATACTAGGTTGAAGCTGTTCCCCGGAAAGCTCAAATCTAGATGGGAGGGACCACATGAAGTACTAGAGGTGTTTAAAAATGGAGCTGTCAGGATTCGAACTGGCAGGGGCGATATAGTGGTGAATGGACAACGATTAAAAGAGTACCTTGGACAGTTCGATCCGGAGAAAGAAAGCCAAGCAGTGGCAGACCCGGCTTACACTCAATAAGAAACAGCATTTAAAAAACACAAAAATTTTAGTTTATATATATATATAGTATATATTTACAGTACTTATTTCATGACGAGCAAGTACCCAAAGATCAATTAAACATTTAGAGTACTAAGACTCTAAATGTGAGGATGTTGATATTTGGAGAAAATCTAATGCATTTCATTCATCTATCTTGCAGAAGTTCGGAACCCCAAAAAGAGGAGCAGATAAGAGTAACATGGAAAAACCAGGTTCTTGGTTGGATTAGTTCTATAAATCTGAGAAAATGTTTTCGGGAATTGAAGAAATTCAATACCCGAAATAAAATTCACAGATAAATGGAACTAACCCAACCTAATTTTATGCAAGTGGATTGTTTTAATTTTCAGCCCAACATTTTGAATTTACTTGGACTGAATTTATTCAGCCCAAATCAAATAAAATGGACGCAGGCCCAATACCACACTCGGGCCCAGTCCAAGAAAATTTGAAAATTCAAAAATTCTTTGTCGCGGAAGGTCCTTTGTCGCGATGTCATACATTGCGACCAGGCCCTGTTCCGCGACAAACCCCCTTTTCCCTCTTAACCCTTCTTCGTTGATTGTCGCGATGCACCTTGTCGCGGAGCATGACTCCGCGACCAAGCCCTGCTCCGCGACATGATCTGCGTTGACTGTCTCCATACTGAACTTTGTCGCGGTAGCCTTGTCGCGGAGCATGACTCCGCGACCAACCCTCAATTCCGCGACCTCTCTCATGTCGCTATGCCTTGTCGCGGAACCTTGTTCCGCGACAAAGTCTCGGATTCCGCGACAAAAGTTCAAGTATTTATACCCCCCCACCCCCTCCAGTTTCTTTTCACTTTCTCTTGCCATTTCAACTTCCCCCAACTTCTTCATCTTCTTTTCCCCCATTTTTTTTCTCATCCGAACGAACACCACGTGTTCTTCGCAACCTTAGCACTCCATTTTCTAAGGGAAACTATGGACCGATTTCATGGACTCCTCCCAAACCTTGGACCCGTGCCTAGACCCGAGCCAAGGAGGAGAGGGTAAACCCTGTTTTCGCCATGTTCATAGCACCCATTCGGACCCGTTTCTTTTTTGTTTTGTTTTGTTTTGTTTTTCATTTTGTTGTGTTCTTGGTGTGGTGTGGTTAATATGTGCTTTTAACTTTAAACTTTTGGAGATTTTTGAGTGCTCTCGGTTATGAGCCTCATTTTAAAACGTTGAGACCTCATTTTGAAACTGCTAATGGCGTTAAAACTGGTAAAGGTTCACAGATTTTTGAAGGTTAAAACTGGAAAGAACAAACTGATGAACATTTGGGTATTGTTTGAATATCTTGATGTTATTGATTTGATTGATCTTGATGTGACCTCTACAGTGTTGTTTTGGTGTAATAAAAGAGGTAAGATCTTTTTGGGCACATTTGTTCCCATGTTAGAAATCTCATGGGAATAAATGTTTGTTTGTTTATGGAAACATAGTACAAACACCCAATGGGAAGCTTCCACTTTTAATAAAAGCAACCTTTTAGAAAAAGACAAAAAGAGTTATTTTTGTTTAATGTTTGACTTGAGTTTTTGTTCCCAATGGAACACTAGTGTGAGTAAGATAGCAGTATTTTTGTCACCCAACTGCTATCCTTTTCAAAAAATCCAAAATGGGACCACTCACATCCCACCTTTGTTAAATAAAACAAGTCAACCATTTTTTTAAAATTAAAAACAGTGTTTGCAAATTTTTGGATGCTTTAACTGTCCAAACAGTCCAAGCTATCCAGAAACAGCAGATCCGTTCCGCCACGTCTCCATTGCACATTCCAATATTCGAGCATTCCATTTCCATCTGTCCATCTCATTCCACTTCCAACAAGTGTCTCGGACTTGTTTAATAAAATTGAAAAACTTTTGGGCCCAATGGCCCAGTAAAAAGATTTTAGGCTAATGGCCAATTTTATTTTATTTTGGGCTCTTTAGCCCATTTAAAACCAAATATTATTTACATGTGCTTTAAATTAAAATTCAAGTCAGAAATTTAATAATCTCACATCTAGAGCAAAGCTCTAAATGTGAGGATGTTGGTTTCTGAACTTGAATAATTTCTGAAAATTACACAAAAATTGGATTCATCACTTCTTATCTTATCAGGGGTAATCCTCCCATTCCAAATCCTGCTCCAGAGGGAACCAAGCTGCTGGACCTACCGCTTGAACTCCTTGGTGAAATTCTCTCCCGAATAGGGGAGGATGAAATCAAGGATGTGTTTACTGCACAACGTGTATGCAAGAAACTCAGGGATGCAGGGAACCTTACCATCGTGTACAAGCGGTGCGAGGTTAACACCTCCACTGTGAAGAGATGGCAGGTAAGGATCCGTCGGCAGAAGGAGAGATTCCTGCGAATATGCACAGCGGCAGGAAACTTCAATCTTCAGCTCATCCCAGCACTCAGGGCATTTGCAGAGGGGAATGAGGAGCGTGCTTGTGAACTGCTACGCCCGGGACTAGAGGACAACCATAAGACGTCAATCTTCACCCGCGGATTGATGCTTATGAGTAAGACGGATGGAAGCCAAGTTGAGCAGGGGATCAGAATGATCGACAGGATGGTGACCGATCGATCAGTTTTTCGGTACACTTCCACCAACGTCCTCGCTTGGATAACAGACCACCCAGACAACCCACAACTGTGGGCAGGCCAAGGAGTCAGAGTCTATTGCCCGAGATGGCATGCACCTCTGAGAAACCGCGATTGGTGCCTACGTTGTGAGCTTTCCAGCTGCGTCCTCTGGCTCCGATACATGCCCTGAAGAAAGAAGGACGAATCCTAGTTTATTTTATCCTGCTTTATTTTAATTCCGTTCTTAGTAGTAGTAATCTGCAAGGGATCCCTCCTTTTGTGTGTGCAGGTTTGTACCAACTGCACGAGAATCCCTTGCATCGGTTGTATTTATTTGCTTTCCCTAAATTGGAACTCATCTTTTGAGACCACTGAACAATTCTTTACTGCTTTCCTTTGAAAAGATGTCTGCACAGTCCGAGATGAATAAGTGACTGTCAGGCCAAAAATATGCTGTTGACATACTCAGTATGTCAGCAGTGCCTCTTTACTGCTTCCAATTAAATAACCAGCAAAAATATGCATAAACTTGCTCTAAATTCACAGGTTGAATTTAGGCTTATGATTAAATTTTCAAACTTTTAAATTGGGATAATATAATTGAAGACATGCATGAAATGGATTCCTGAGGTTTTGAGCTATAAAAATTTAATGATGCGATCAGTTTATTGGGTAATAAATCTGCATGTTAGAGATCTCGATTGAATAAATTGTTAGAATTAAGCTTTGATTAAATTTGAGAATATTGTATGACATGAATTAACCCAACCTTGTGAGATTTGAGCCATGAGTCACTTTTACTCATTCATTTTCTTTGATGTGTGAATCATTTTGATTAAAGGAAACTAGAACTTGCGATTGGGACCGATCCAAGACCATGCCATATTCCCGAAATCGAGCATATGATCGAGGCACCTAGAAAACCAAAATTTTTGGCCTTCGTTTGAAATCCAAACCCAAAAATAATTTCCCTTTAGGATTAACCAATTTGAGCCTATAAGCCTAATTTTTCTTTGAAACCCACTATATTATTCCTAGCCTTATAAAAAGACCAAAAATTCAAACCCAAGTGTGCAAGGATGAATTCTATCAAGGCATTACAATTTTTGATCATCAATAAAAACTATAAATCGGTATTCTATAAACCGATTCAAAAAAAAAAAAAAATGCAAATGACAAAGCAAATTAGACTTAGTCTAATGTCATGCAATGGAAAAAGAAAAAACAAAAGAAAGAAATATTGATGATCATAAATTTTAAATTAAAATGCCAAGTTATGATGGAATTAATCCTTGCTACTTCTTAGCCCAATAATTCCCTTTTCCCACCTGATATTACAACCGTACGCCCCGTTATAACCCTCAAATAAGACCTCGTGATCTCGATTTGAAGAAATGAGCCGGTGGCGAATTGGTCTGATTGCAAGCTTATGGGATAATTTAATTAAATGTGATTTTGAGCGTTCATGATTAAACCCCAATTGAGAGTGAGTGAATTTTTCCGATTCTCTTATATGTGAGGCTCTGTCTTATTACACATGTTCATGTCATCCTCTAATTCTCATCCCTAATCTTTGCATTTTTCAAACATGATATTCATGAAAGGTTGATAATAATGTTTGATTTGTAGGCCCGATATAGTGAGCAAGTATCATTTTATTAAACACTGCAATCAAGGGAGTTTAATACTTGTAGTTTTTGATTGTCTCATCCCAATCCAAAAAGGATGTGATTTATGAAGCCACGAAAATGAATTGAATATGTAGAGTCCGTGTTCTTACGAACATTGACTCTGACTGCTCGGGGACGATCAGTATTAAATGTGAGGATGTTGATAATGGCCAAAAATGACCATTATTTTCAATCCATTTCCGTGTCTTAAACGGGCATTTGATCGCATTCCGGTCTTACATTAAGTAAGAAAGCAGCCGAATTGGACTAATTTATGCATAATTGTAAAAATAATAAGCTGGTGTGAAAAAGACATAAATATGTAATTTTATTACATATTTATGTTAGAAAAATCCAAAAACATGAGAAAAAGAAAAAGGAACAAAAGATGGGCAAAAGAATAAAGCAAGCCCACAAAATACAAAAAGATGGGAAAAAGATAGAAAAGCCCACAAAAAGAATATTTTCGGCCCATCTGGCCCAATCCAGCAGGCCCAGGAAGACCTTTGTCGCGGAAGCCCCTTGGCGCGATGCAGTGTTCCGCGACAAAGGCATGTTCCGCGACCAAGACGCACAAATGAAGAGGAGACCTGCCAAGCCCCTTGGCGCGATGACCTTTGTCGCGATGGCATGCTCCGCGACAAAGGCATGTTCCGCGACCAAGATGCACAAATAGAGACACAAGACCCAGTCGAGAAGCCTTGCCACATGCAGTGTGTTCCGCGACCAACTTGATGCTCCGAGACAAAGCTGTGATGTGTGTGATGTCTTAAGACACAATGGGCTAGAATCAAGGCCCATGGGCTTAGGGTTACACTTCTATAAATATGAGGTGTCTCCCATGAGCCAGAGGTTGGTTGGAATTTTGTTGCTTAGAAGTTCTTGAAGGCAAGGCAGTAGGAGTTCTCCCTTAGGTAGTGTAGTTAGGTTTATTTTCATGTATTATTTAATTTTTGCTCTTAGATTAGTTTAGTTTAGTGTTTTTACTGTTTACAGTAACTAGATAGCCACTTTTACACCATGTTTTGGTTTCTAAACTTTTGTTTTAGGGTTTGTAATACCCAAATCATGGGTATTAACAACACCCACTTAATAATATGGGAAAACATTCATCATTTGTGTCCCAAATCATGAAATGGGTCTCACACCCCATGGATTTATGCTTTCTTTTTCATTTTGGGGTCATTTGACCCCCATTTTGTTATTTTTATGTTTACTGTTGGCATATTATGGATAATGTTGTGTGGATGTGTGATCAAACCCTAGATTAGGACTCCTGCTTTATTTTAATATTCTGCCCATCCTTGTTATTTTTGTTTAAGCATGTTCTTCTTTATTTTGAATGTTTCTTGCTTATTTTTAGCTTAGAATAGCTTTTTGATCTGAAATAGGGTGAGATCACGCTGTTTGCATGCCACTGTTCATTTCTGCTTTTTCTGACTTTTGTCCTGAACCACCTTGGGCGCCAACCGCCTTCTGGCGCGGAACCACGTTCCGCGACAAAGTGGTTGTTCCGCGACCAAGGTGTTTCAAGACACTTGTCTCCATAATTTAAAACCCTTTGTCGCGGAATATCTTGTCGCGGAGCCACGTTCCGCGACAAAACTGTCCATGCATAGCGACAAAGGAGCCAAACTCCTGCATTTTGTCTTCATGGCTTTTTGTCGCGGAATCATCTTGTCGCGGAGCCACGTTCCACGACAAAATCCCATTCTGAGACATAAAAATTATGCCATGTTCCTTGATCTTTGAACACCTTGTCGCGGAACCACGTTCCGCGACAAAATTTCCATGCATAGCGACAAAGGTTCAAATGCTTTAGAATTTTATGAAAACACTTTGTCGCGATGACACTCTTGTCGCGGAACCACGTTCCGCGACAAAATCTTGCATAGCGACAAAGAGGCGTTATGCTGCCAAAAATTCTAAAAACTTGTCGGGATGTCCATGTCGCGGATCTCGGTTCGCGACAAAATTTACGATATCGCGACAAGGGTTCCTTTCCCTCTATTTAATCTCAAACAAACTTCATTCTCTCCCTATTTTATATTGCAACACTCACATCATAACCCCACGGGTTAGGATGTAACATTCTGGAATTGCAATATAGGGTGTTATGCTGCCCAAATTTTGATTCTCCATTTGCATCACTTAACTGATTGAACCCTTGACTCATTAATGATTAAAGATTGAGATTAGCAATAATCAAACTTCAATAATCATCATGATTAAAGGACCTTTGTTCAATTGCCATTAAAACATTCTTGTATAAACAAAATCTCGATGGCTTAAACAGATAATCTGGACTGCAATTAATTATGGTAGGAAGGATTATTTAAGACCATCAATTGTGGACCCAATCCACAACCTTGCATGAGAAACCAATGTCTCTCATACAAGGGATCTTCTTTTGTTTCTTATTTATTTTGTCTTTGTGTGTTGTGTGGAACCATTAGTAAAGAATACATCAGACTAATGTTGGCGGGTACTCCCTCATGGATAACTAGCTCGTATTCTGGGTATTAGTTACTAATTGTTATTTTGCATGGTCTGGATGGCTGTCAGTGGAAGCCTTGGCGGTTCGCCCATCCGGGGTTATAATAGCTGCTCGGCTGACTCCCATCCAGATACAGTTTTATTTTTTATTATCTTAATTTCCAAACCCAAATTCCAATCCGTACTGGGAGTCAGTTGGCATCAGTCAAAGCCAACTGACGATCATTATAGAAGGGAAGCATGTAGGTTTTTATCCGAATTCACAGACAGTGGAGGCCCAACTGGTGTTGACACCACCATTATAGGGTCTAAGCTGTCTAAATTCGCTCCATCCGAGTGATTGGGAAATTGGACAGTAGATGTTTACAGTCCACCTGATTATTCTGCCATTACTTTGGTCCCTTGACCACTTCATTCTGTGTTGCACCTTCTGTTTAGACCCGCATTTATATTTTGGGTCAATTAATTTTACACTTCCATATATCTTTATGCATGATAATATTATGTACTATTGTGGTCTGTAATTATTTTGGGATCCTTCCCTTGGACAATAGAAGTCTAGATCTTAAACAGATATTGCTTTATAAATTTCCAACAAAAACCTCTTTATAAAATCCGGATCTGAGTAAGGGATAAATTCTCCAGTTATGACTAATTCATATTCTGTCAAGGGTTGTATTTTGGGAAATTAAGAAGCAGATTCAGCGATTAGGTCTCGCCTAGACTGAAAGGGTCTGTGTTTTAACTGAGAGTCTAGTACCTGACAGGGAATGATTTTCAAATCCATTATTTTCCAAAATTGCTGGTTGATGGAAATATAAGATTAAGTGCTACACCGTCCACTTGGATTCAAATACAGTGTAGTAAATAATCTTAGAGGAACATCATCCAGGCCTTGGTTATTTTCCAAGATAGGGTTGAGTTTTCTTTCAACTGCTATCCTCTTCTGCCAAAGGCTACTTTTGAGTCCTGAGTGAGTGCATCCGGAACGAACTAATTCATTAGTTCGTTTCATTAGTTTGTACCTCATAATCACCCGGAAGGAAGTGAACACACTAGTGGTTCACTGAGAGCCGGGAATTCTTGATCCATACTCCTTCATTCTGATGGGGAGCTGTCTTTTACTACCAGGGTCAGACTTTCAAAAACCTCTGAGTGATAGGATTTTAAATGCTTTCTTTACCGCTTTCTTTTAACCGCTTTCATTAGAGGTCACTCGGTTGTATTGAGAGTTGTGTAACTGCTACTAGGATTGACAGTTAAGGGATAGTTTAGGGCTTAATTCAAATCTTTGGGTGTGACATGGGAGAATGATAGTGGTACTTGGCATTTCAATAAATGATGTGTCGGGTGTTGCTTTTCCACCACAGATGAAGTAACACACCCAGGCCAGGGCAGTTACGAATCTGTGGTATCTTAGAATTTGCGGTCTTAAGAACATGTAAACTCATATTGCAAGTACCTGTCTGTTAAAGGGAAAGCCTTATTGAGAGCATGAGAATTAGCTATCTGATAGAATTATCCCAAACAAAGATCTGCGTATGAAAATGGAAGTTTAATATTGCTGTATCTCACTCTTGTCCAATTTTCATTCTTTTCTTCCTGTCCTTTCTGTCTATATTGTGATTCAACTTCACGGTTGGCACAATGCACCTTTTCTCTGCTTTCGTAGATAGTGTTTACTGCATTCCTAGAATAATCCTTATCCGCTTTCTAGAATAGATTTATTTGCTTTGTAGATTAATTTAACTGCTTTCAAGATTTAGTTTAAATTCCCGTCAGTAGATATTAATCATCTTTCAAACCTATTGAGCAATACGAATGGAAAATCTAGTAAAACGACGTGGGACCTGCTTCTATCGCACATCCTCCAGTGAACGATCCGGTCTTACTATAAATTACTGCAATTTTTGACACCGTGCGCTTTCGGGAGCACAGTTTCTTAACTACGAGCAATAAAAACATTACTACGTATAAATATATCCCTAATCACAACACCGCCATCATAAATTGGTTTCATTAAATAAAACCTAAACCAGGACCATGATTTTTCGGAAAATACTCGTGTAGTGGGAGTCTGTCAAAAGTTTCATGGCAGGAAATCTTATGGCAAGAATTGATGAGAAGTATCATGGCATATTTGCCGGGGATCCTCAGTGTGACAGGCTGAAGGTCAACCTATCCCGGCTATGCCATGAGATTTGTCAACATTTCATGACAGAGAGGACCACAGCGCCATTTGAAACCAAAGCACCACACTTGAGTAATAAAAAGACTAATAATCCTGATATATCCCTAAACCCTTTCCCGGAAATCATAACTCTTTTCTTGTAATAAATCTAACCTGGTATATTTTAGAAAAAGCTCGTGTTAACGAAACTTGTCAAAAGTTTCAATGAGCGTCTAAGGAATATTGAGGAAGTTCTCGTAGCACTAGGAAATGCCGAGGTGCAACGTGCACAAGCGGGTGTACCACCGCCGGTAGCCCGAGGCAACTACCTAGCATTGGTAAACCCCTACAAACCACCTCATTATGACGGCCAAGAGGACCCTACCAAGTTGGAGAATTGGATCTGAACTTTTGACAAGCTTCTTACTGCCGTCAAATGCCCCGAGAACGAGAAAGTTCGGTTGGCGACCTATTATCTGGATGGAGAGGCGGACGAGTGGTGGCAACATCTCCAAGGAGATTCGGCCGAAGTTGAGAAGGTTTATACATGGGAAGAATTTGAGGAAGCATTGAGAGAGAGGTTTTATCCACTGAGCACCAAGGCTGCAAAGTATGAAGAATTTATTAACTTAAGACAAGGAGGAAAAACGGTGCAAGAATATTACACCAAGTTCAAGGAGTTAGTTCGCTTTGCTCCGAGACTTGTACCAACTGACTCCGACAAGGCCCAAAAGTTCGAGATGGGGCTAAACCTTAGTATCCGAGAGATACTGGTTGGAGGACAACACAATACACTACAGGCAGTGTATGACCGAGCTGTAGCAATCGCTCGTGTTCAGCGATTGAAGCGTAAGGACAATGGTGAGTCAACCAAGGGCTCGCAAGGATTTGAGAAAAAGAATCGAAGTAACAATAATAACAAGTTGAGGAAGGACAATGGTCAAGCTAGGTTCGATGGACCTAAGGAGAATGTGGACAGAGGTTTGAACAACAGAAGAAATGACACCCGTGGTACATCCATACCACGATGTCCGCAGTGCCACAAAGCTCATCTGGTACGCGAGTGCCCTAAGCGTGGAACTTGTTATAGATGTGGTGGGGAAGACCACATGATTAGAGAATGCAATGTTCGCGAGGAGATGATCGAGAAGAGGTTGGATCTGGTGAACCCTCCACACGAGAATCGGCCGACTGGGCCAAATCATCCCAATAATCAAGGACAGAGACCACAACAGAATCGCAACCAGCAAGAAAATTCATAGGCAGTTATGGGGGCATAACTGCGGTCCTAAGGGGGAGAGGATGTGATACCCCACAGAGATGTCACGCGTTGAGGTAAGAATTTAATTTTCGAGCCTCAATAATTCTATGCGTGTAAAACTACTTATGTTGGTGTTGCTTTCTGAGTGCGACCCAACTTCGAGGACGAAGTTGATTTCTAAGGGGGGTAGACTGTAATACCCGAGAAATCGACGTCGAGAATTTAAATCCAAAAATTAAAAAAATTGGATTTAACTATCGCAACCGAAATAATTCCGAGAGAGCGGAATTAAATATTTTCGGACGATAGCAACTCGAAGAGAGTTATCGGATTATCCAACGATCTCGGATAATTCCATATTATGATTTTTAGAATTTAAAATCATAATATTCAAAAAAAAAAAGAGAGACCGCGCAGCAGGTGGCCGCGCGGTGGTGGCGCGCGGCGCGCGAAGCCCGCGCCGGCGGCCAGAGGTGGCGTTCCAAAACGCCATACGCGTTTTTGCTTCAATTTTCGAGATGATTCAAGTCCAATCAATCCAACTTCGGTTATCAGATACTTAGGGATGTATTTGGACTCCTTTGGATGGTTTTTGGATGTATTAAACTACCCACTAAGTTGGATTAATGTGGAAACATGAACAAAAGAAGATTCATTGAACCAAGGGTGAACATAGAGGGTGAATGTGGTTTGGTAGGCTCCAATTTCGAGCCTTGACTGCCATAAACCCTTCCACAACTTCCTAGGATCATCAAGGCTTCCATAGGAATTCTAAACACTCCCTTTCCAACCCCTTTTCAGCCCCAAAAACACTCCACCAACCTTCATTTCGAAAATCAGATTTACATGAGAGTGTTGGTGAGAATTGTGAGTAGTTCTTCGGAGTTTGGCGAGTTGGACGAGTTCATCACCAACCAAACTTTTCATCCACAAGGTAAGGATCCCTTTCAGACCATGTTTCACTTTAGAATCGAGATTTAAGACTAGAAACTAAGGATCTTTCCTCAACTTGTCCAAATCAAGGTTTCGGAAAAGTAGCAGGCTGTATTGCGGGTTGGAGGCCACCCTTGAGACTTGGATTTGAAGGATCTTCGACTCTAATCTAATCCTAAGTAAGTTAGTGTTGTGCCTTTCAAATTTTATAGCTTTTGGTTGAGTATTCATCGAGTTACAACTCGAAATCCAATCTTTGCCAAATCTGTGTATTAGGGTTTCCTCCGTATAGTTTATTTTGTTCATCTTTGTTCGTCTGGATCCGTTCATTTTTGGCAAAACGTTTCTAAATGAAAAATGTTCCTAACACTTTAAAGATGATCTCTGTAAATTTTCATAATTTTTGGACTCGATTTGAGCGTCGAAAAAGCATCTGGTATTTTCTGAGTTTGTGTTGACAGTTTTCGTTTCATAGAAGCAGTCAGTGTTGTTGTTCGTATTACCCCTGTCTACGGTCGTTTTTAATGGTCGACTTCTTCATGACAAATGTTCATCTATGTGTCTAGTTTATCCCCGTAAATTTTCAGAATTTTTGGATCATGTTTAGAATTGTTATGGATTTTTAAATAAACTGTGGTCGAGTGCACGGTGATTTCTGTGTCTTTTGAAGAGGTGTTTTCTGAAATGATTTTTTTTGGGCTATTTAGAGTCCGAAATTGGCAAAGCCTATTTCTAAGGAAAATGCTTATTTAGGTGTTTCCTAGTCTCTGTAAAATTTTCAGAAATTTTTAAAATGGTTTACTGTATTCCCTGGTACGAACTTGAAAACTGCCACAGCGAGTTTCTTCGGTGAAATTGCCTTCGTGCGTTTTGGACAAAATGTGAGTCAATTGCTACTCATTTACGAATATTATGAAATCTGGAAATGTGTATAAGTTTTGAAACGGTTAAAATGTGAATTTTGAAACTTTGTGACTTTTGATCGAGTTAGATGCCCAACTTTGGAGGGTAAGTGCACTTGGCGTGAGCTCGTTGGGCCGCCCCCTCTTTTTGGTGGCCAAAACGGCGCCAAGTAAATTATGTTGAGTGTTAGTATGAGTCTATACTCCTAGATGTATCCGTATGGGTTATCTAGGGCTCCGGAGTGTGTCTGTATAGGGTCCGCTACTTTCACTTGCCTTGTGGGTTCGATTCCCCAAGGTTTATGTTTTTCCTGCGGGTTCGATTCCCCAAGATATTGTTGACTCCTATGGGTTCGATTCCCTAGGATGTATATTGAGTTCTTGCGGGTTCGATTCCCCAAGGACGAGGTGTCCTCGATCATAATGAACAATGGTAAACGAAGGTATTTGAGTTCTGGAAACAATGAGGTCCTCGATTATATGGAAACAAGGTAAAAGAATGTGTTTGAGCTCTTGCGGGTTTGATTCCCCAAGAATGGTTGTTCTCGATCAAAAATGATTAATGATATATTATTCGTATGGTAAAGTGTAAGAATCTTCCGGAATTATTTTTACTCGACCTTCCTTTTTAAATTACAAATTCTATCTTTAAATCTCTCTTCTAAAAACTTTAAAATTTGTTATGCTATACATTAACTTACTCAGTACCGTTGTACTGATAGATACGTTGTCTCTATTTTTTTTTTCCAGATGTTGAAGATTAGCACATGGCATTTACACTTGGGATGGGAATTTCCGAGGACTTGTCGAACTTGTTTTTAAATTATTTTACGAATTCCGAACTCATGTTTGGCCGTGTTTGGCCCTTAGCTTCCGCACTGTTTTAAATTATGTATATTTGACTTAACTCTGATTTAAACCTTCGGGCACTTATTGAATGGTTTTTTAAATTATTTTTAAGTATTGGTACAACTTAGCTTTAGCATCTTCTCAAGTGAGCTCGAAATGGTTCGCGTCTTGCTTGGGAAGGTGTGGCGGTAATGCCCTGGCCTGGGTAATCAAATCCGGGGTGTTACAACAGGAACCAGAGAAAAATGATGCACTTGGCACTAAGATAACACAACATAAATCTTAACATACAGACCATTTAATATGTTTCGGATCGTGCCATGACATTTCTTTAAGTCCAAATTCCTTGACTCTGCCCTCATCTGAAGCAAAATAATTAGGCCACTCTCTCTCATTTTACATCTGAAAGTATTGAACAAAATTTGGAACTAACATGGTGTAATTCCATGACATTTTACATCTGCACTCCCTTCGTCTTCTTCTTCCTCGCCAGAACTGCCTTCTATCCCGGCTGTAGGCCTAGACAAATCAACCATCTTTTTCAAATCAATAGGGGAAGATATATTGATACAATATGAGCTTGGCAAGGCTAAGGTGTTTTTGCAGATAAGAATGTCAGAAAGAACGATTAGCTGTCAAACCCGGAGAGATCCCTGTAGGATGGATCGCCACCGTAGGTTTCTTCATATATGATTGCATAGGAGCTCCGTTCCAAGCTCTTTTTGAAGCAGCCTATGAATAAGAAAAGATGTAAAGTAAATATTATCAGCATCATCATGAATTAACATGAAGGTAAAAATGATGAATGCGGGTTCGTGATATTCATATGGATTGTAACCCACATTGTTGTCACTGTTGTAAAGAATCTCAACTGGATTTTCATTAGTTATGCTCCTCCCAGCAAAAACTTTTCCAAACTGGATAACATTATAAGAGCACTTGATATTAGTCACAGAAGAAAAAATTCACAGCCAGGAACATATATCGACTAATATAGTGGGCCGCATTTTGTCTGCAAAATGGTGATATTCAATTCCTCTCATGTTTGGATGGAAGGAATCATTCTATATCTTCTCCCTGCAAATCTTTTTGCTCACTTCGCCATGCTTACGGAAATTAGACTCTTGTTCCACCCTGAATTTGGGCCCCATAAATTGCTGATGACAATTGTTTGGAACAACTCACACTCATATCTTCAACACCAGGCCTGTACCTCATTCTATAATCACCTCTATTGTCATTTACAAATACATCTCTAGCAGACCTTTCAGGCGATCTCCAGGAATAGAAGCCACCATTTTTCGAGAAGTACTTTGTTTGAACTTTTGAAGCCTGAAATTTTCAGAAGCATCCGATCCTTGAGGTGCCCTGGAAGTTATTCTATCCATTTTCGAATTAAGCGAATGCATATTGGAAATGTATTCACGTCCCTGCTAGGATTGAGCCAAAAAATTGTTAGATTTAATCGTTCATTGAAGCATGGCGGATCCCTGGTCAAATGAAAATTTGACACACATTGTCCAGGAACTATAGGTGTGGGAAACTGAAAACTATTTGTCCAGAATAGAAAATAGTGTTCAACAGTGGGGGAATCCAAGCGCATACAAGAATACCAACATCATCTGGCAGAAAGATTCAGATAAAGAACATCAGTGTGGCATTGTCCTTGATGTGTTGTGTAGAAAAATCATATAACAGTTAGTACTTTATTTACTAAATTCTTATTGCAATATATAAGTAGGGTACTTTGTTTTACACTAAATGCATTATCTGGAGATTCCAAACAATTAGCAGATAATTCATAATACTCAAATGGGCATACACATAAGAGATCTCAATAAAGATTAATGATAGAAGCATTTTCACAGTATAAGGCAACCTCATATTTCCTGATTACAAAATTTTTATCGGCATTTTGGAGATAAAAAGCTATAGAAAGCAATCGTAGACAAATCCACTTGCCTTGCCAAACTTGGAATGCTGGCGGATCTTCAAGATATCAGATGAGGCAGGTGAAACAGCTTCTTCAGCGCAGCGAGTTCCTAATGATCATTAAAATATATAGCCATTTTGAAAAATTCAATAGTTAGCGGACACCTTACATTAAAAAATTCACTTAATAGAGTGTTCTTCTGAGCTTGTGGCTTTGGAACATTATCCCATATCTTTTATAAAAGGGAATGATATGGAAAATTAGAGGAGAAGCATTAAAAACAATCACATATAGATCCATAAATAAACGAATAAAATATTTGCATGCGGCATACTTCTGAATGTCTTCCCTTAATTTTGTCTCCAAGTTCGCGATAGGCATTTGCAGCAATGAAGGGGTGTAAACAAGCATGCCTTATTAAGTTCATATATTTCATGGGATTGAAAGCACAGATAATATAGTATACTGTAAACTACAAAAAAGCAGCATAAAGAACATACGTTTATTGTTTTATCACGAATAACAAACATGAAAGTGGTCTTGCGATGACGACTGAATAATCTCAGCATGGCCTTGTCAACACATAAATAAATCAATAATTTGTCCACCTAAGGCATGTGAGCAAAATACGATGATGTTTTTACCTGAAAGACTATTTTTAGAAGGGGCCTATTTGTTACGTGCTCACGTCCAATATCAGTGCACCACCTTAACATAAGATTTTATCCAACAGACCTTCTCAGAAAGAAACAAGTTTCAGCCCAAAAAGATGTCAATGACTGAATAGAACACACTTACATGTTTATCATCACTACATCAAAAATGGCAAGAGCAAAAAGAGCACTCTGCTTTTTAAATGCAGTATCATCCTGAATATAAAATAGATGTCAATTAAAATGATGAGAAAAAGGAAGATCAGACATATCTAGCAACACTATCATTATGAGAACACTCACCTTAAGTAAAATAGCATTCAATTATAAGTCCATGCAGCCGTTTAGTCCCTACTCAACAAATATAAACTTCCATTTGAGGAGAGCATCTCAATAAAAACCGAATATGGTCAAATGGCTTTGGAACTAACCGCTGCAAATACATATACAATTTTAGGTTTTAATAATGGCTTTGTATTGAGATATTTATGGGCATCCCAAAGCAGACGGACCGAGCAGAACTCCTCCCTGCAAAATAAAGTGCCATAAGTTAAAAGCTATATAGGTTCTATGATTAGGTCTTAAGATGTCAGATACATAGGGCTTACCACAATCTCAGCAATGACTCGGGGCTGCCTTAATGGCCTGAAAAGATATGCAAGAACCCGTGTTAGGACCACTACCAGGCAAATTTGTACGATCACAAGAGGGAGCGCGTAATGGAGAAGATTATCCGCTTGGAAGACCCCATTTGAGGTAGCCTTCATTGACATCGTTGGGCAAGTCACCGTGGAATTTGTCGCCATTTCGCAGAGAATACACCTCAGTGGGATGTGAGGAAAAACTTATATCGATTGATCAACGCCTGCACTTTACAATCATTATACTAAGATCAATTTGGTATTAATAAATAAATATTCAAGCAAGGAATCTATGTTCCAAAGGTGAACCGATTCCTTGGACTCCTGAGTTTCAGTCTCTTTTGCTTTCACCCGTTCACCTATAATTAGGATTCTCCTCATTTACTAATTACTTGCAAATTATAATATCTTAATCTAAATACTCTTAATCATTAAATAGGTTCAATCTGAATAGCAGACGTGAATTGACAAGATAATTTTGATCCATCGTAAAAAATAAAATAAGCAAAACTCAATAAATCAAACCCCCTCAGAAGTACAAATATGTGAAAGAAACATTACACATCAAAAGATAGTTTGAAATATGATTTCTCTGTTGTTAGGGATATTTTATTGTGAAGATGTTCGTGATAGTTACCGTTGTTGCAACATCTTGCCAACAACGCTTTATTCTCTTCACTGGAAAAAGCACAGAATAGTACAGTGACGTGGCATTTCCCCTAGCAGGCCTTAGAAGGGTTTAGATGGGCCTTAAAACCCATATAAATACCTACCTTCGTCCTTGAGGGATTGAGTGAGAGTCTAGCCGCAATCACAGCTCATTTTACAGAGCATTAACAGATTCCTAAGCTGTGATTATGGCGGATTGAGAGCTGAAGAAGAAACCCCTGGTTTTCGTTGTTTGTAGAAGGCATCAACAACTGGTCTGCTACTGGTATACTTTTAGCTGCTGTGTCTTCTATTATTCATGGGGTAATTAGGATTGTGTTTATGCATTTCTGGATTTATTGTTTGTAAACACAATCTGGGTATATTGTAGGTGTTCTTAGCACCATTGAGCTTAACTTGTTGATTAGCTAGATTCCACAAACACCACCTTAATACCTGCCGGTGAATTTTGTGCATTTGGGTAGATAGTTGATGCTCCCTTGTGTTCTTCTAGTCTATTTGGGTAGATAGGAGAGTTCATTGGAATGTAAGGGTATGTAAGGTGTGGTTGACTCTTGTTCGATCAGTTTGTTGGAGATTTAGTGAATCCTGGCTTGGAGCCCCCAGATGTAGATCGGTGGATCGAACTGGGTGATCAAACTCTTGTGTTCTTGTTTTTGTTTTCCGCACTCTGTTTCTGTGTTTGCCTTTGGTTGTGGTTTGCAGGTTGTTGAGACATCGCTGAAACAACCCTTGCAGGGTTTATATATTAGTTTGGGCCTGTCAATTGGTATCAGAGCAGGGCTCTAAGGTTTAGCTGAGTCCGGTCCAAGATGAGTAGAGAAGGTGGTTCTGTTTCGAGACCTCCCCTGTTTGATGGTTCGAATTATCCATTCTGGAAAAATCGGATGAGGATATTTCTCAAGCACTCTGGTGTAGATGTCTGGAACGCTGTTCTAACACCCTGGGAACAACCTATGAAAGAGGTCCGCACGCCTGCTACTGAAACGTCTGCTGCCATTACTACTTTTGTTCCTGCTACTCAAGAAGAAATGTCAGCTGCTCAGAAGAACAAGGAACAAGGGAACAACACGGCTTTGAATTGCTTGTTTAATGCTGTTGATGAGTCACAATATCATATTATCTCAAACTGTGAGACAGCTCATGAAGCCTGGACTGCCTTGGAAGCGGCCTATGAAGGATCCTCTGATGTTCAAGCCCTGAAGCTTCAAAGAATTGAGTCTGCCTTTGATAGCATCAGGATGCATGAGGATGAGAATATTGCTGCCTATCATGCTCGGTTTAAGAAATTGGTCAATGAGGCTCAGTCCTTTGGATTGAAGTATGATAATGCAAAGTTGGTTCGAAAGATGCTGAGGACTGTCACTCGTAGATATCAACCAAAAGTCTCTACTCTTGAAGAACTTGAGAAGACCAAGACCTTCACTCTTGAAGCCTTGGTTGGCTCACTACAGACTTTTGAGATGAATTACTTGGAGGAAGAGCCTACACGTAATCTGGCCTTCAAAGTTGAGGATGAAATTCAGTGTGTTGACCAAGAAGAGAAAGCTTTTCTAACCAAACAATTGTCAAAGATTCTACAGGACAAGAGAGCCAAGAAGCTGAATTACAGGAAAGATGATAAAGGACGTTATCAGCGAGGTGTTTCATCATCCCGTGAACAACCTTCCAAGCACAAGTCTGACAAATCCTATGATAAGAGGAAAGGGTACAAGAAGATGGAGTTACCTGACACATTTAAGAATTTGAAGTGCTATGATTGTGAAGGTGTTGGCCATAAAGCTTCTGAGTGTCCTACTGCTAAGAGAAGAGTTGGAAAAGCTCTTCAAGCTACCTTGAGTGATGATGAGGCCAGCTCAACTTCCAAGGAGGAGGAAATTGACAATGAAGATGGAGAGATGATAGCTTTTATTGTAAAAGACGTTGTTCTAACAACTGATGATACCCTGTCTGAACATCTGTCTGATACAGAGACTTATGAATCTGATGGTGAAGCTAGCCGATATGATTATGATGAACTTCTTGCAGGTTATGAATTGGTGAAAGAGGATCATGCAGTTGCTGTTGCAGAGAATAAGAAGTTGCTTGATCAGAAGGGAGATCTATTGGTGCTTATTGATGAGAAGGATGCTGAGATTACTAGTCTCAAACAATCTTTGGCTACTATATCTACCGAGAGGGATACTCTGTTGGAGGAAAACACTGCTCTGCTTGCTAAGACCCAAAAGATAGACAACATGGTTAAAGGGAAAAACAAGCTGGATGAGATTATCAGTCAAGGAAAATCACCATCCAACAGAGAAGGTATTGGCTATAAGCATAATTCTAAGCCTAACAAGAAATCTGCACCTACTTTTGTGCGTGCAGGTACCACTGAAACCAGTGCATCCAAAGCCCTTGTGATATCTGATAATTCAGAGTCTCCCAAGAAGAACAAAGATTGCCCTTACTGTAGATTCCAAGGTCACCCTATTCACCTTTGTCAAAGACTTACCCAAGATCTTCTTGGTGGTCGACCGGTTGTCTGGCCATCCCAGGAACTACAGAAAAAGGTTAAACTCACTATGATGTGGATGCCCAAGTCCAAGATTATTCCCAAGATGTGCCTAGTGGTTCTTTCTGCTCAGAAAGGTCCCAATGATGGTAGGTGGTACTTCGACAGTGGTTGCTCTCGTCACATGACTGGTAAGAAAGATTTTCTCATTGATTATGTGGAATCTGACTGTGGAGAAGTACTTTATGGAAATGGAGCTCGTAGTAAGATTTGTGGTTATGGTAAAGCTAAAGGTGCTAATATGGGTTTCTTAACCACTGTCTACTATGTTGCCGATCTGTCTACTAACCTTATTTCCATAAGTCAACTTTGTGATGAGAAATTCTTTGTTGGTTTTACTGATGAAGATTGTATGGTCATTGATCCTGCCTATAATTGTGTTATTAAAGGGGTCCGATCTTCTAACAATTGCTATGTCTTGAAGCCTGCAATGGACACAGCTTTTCTGTCTCAGGTTGAAACTGCAAAGTTGTGGCATCAAAGATGTGGTCACATGAACTACAAATCACTTATTCAACTTAGCAAGTCTGGCGTTGTTCGAGGGTTGCCCAAACTACGGAGCAAAGACAAGACAGTCTGTGGTGCTTGTGCTAAGGGTAAACAAGTTCACTCCTCTCACAAGGTTGTGGATACCATTCAGACTTCACGGTGTCTTGAGCTATTGCACATGGACTTGATGGGACCCACTGAAGTTCCTAGTCTTGGTGGTAAGAGGTACATCTTTGTATGCGTTGATGATTTTTCTCGTTACACTTGGGTTGATTTCTTAAAATCCAAAGATGAGGCTATCTCAGTGTTCTCTAAGCTATCTTTAAAGATTATGACTGAAAAGGATCTCAAGATAGGGCGTATCCGATCTGATCATGGAAAGGAGTTTGAGAATCAGATGTTCGCACAACTCTGCAACAACCTTGGTATCGCTCATGAATATTCAGCCCCACATACTCCACAACAGAATGGTGTGGTAGAGAGGAAGAATCGTACTCTTCAGGAGATGGCTCGTTCTCTTCTTCATGCCAGTAAACTTGGGAAACGTTTTTGGGCTGAAGCGGTGAATATCTCATGCTATATTATTAACCGTGTGTACATGCGTCCTCAGACAACTACTACTCCGTATGAAATTTGGAGAGGAAAGACTCCAAATATTTCTCATCTTCATGTCTTTGGAAGCGTGTGCTATGCTTTAAAGGATCGTACCACAGTTAGAAAATTTGATTCCAAATCCGATGAAGCTATTTTCTTGGGATATTCTGTGGATTCAAGGGCATACCGTGTTTACTTGAAGAGGACTTCCAAGGTTATTGAGACTATTAATGTTGTTTTTGATGATGCTAATATCTCTGCAGGTTCTATCTCTTCTCGTGATGATGATGATGATGATCCTATTAGGATTATCCCTCATGTTTCCTCTAGCACACCTCCAGAAGCTGTTCCTACCTCAACGCCTATTGAAGTTTCTGATACTGAAGATGTTGATCAAGTTGTTGATACAACTGGAGAACAACCATCAGCTCCAGATTCTCCCAAAAGGCGAGGTCCAAAACGTGGTCCACGAGCACCTAAGTATCACTCTACAGATGATATTATTGGTGATCCCTCTGGTCCTAGACAAACTCGAGGTCATCAACTCAACATCTCTGAATTAGCCAATATGTGTTTTCATGTTATGAACTGCTTTGTTTCATCTATTGAACCTAAGAATGCACATGAAGCTTTACAAGATGAGTTTTGGATAGCTGCAATGCAGGATGAGTTACTCCAATTCCAGCGCAATGATGTTTGGGAGTTGATGGAACAACCCACTGGTGTGAATGTTATTGGCACTAAATGGGTTTTTCGGAACAAAACTGATGAGCATGGGAAGATCATTCGCAATAAGGCTCGCCTGGTCGCACAAGGTTTTACTCAGATCGAAGGCTTGGACTATGATGAGACCTTCGCTCCTGTTGCTCGCATCGAAGCCGTCAGGTTATTACTTGCTATCTCTTGTTCTCTTGGTTTCAAACTTTATCAAATGGACATCAAAACTGCGTTTTTGAATGGCTATATCAAGGAAGATATTTATGTGTCTCAGCCTATCGGTTTTGAGTGTCCTGATCATCCTGATTACGTCTATAAGGTCAAGCGTGCTCTTTATGGTCTAAAACAGGCTCCCCGTGCCTGGTATGAACGCTTGTCTACCTATCTCCTGGATAAAGGCTATGTGCGTGGGAATGTTGATAAGACGTTGTTCGTACAACGTACAAACAACCATCTTTTAGTCGCACAGATCTATGTGGACGACATTGTTTTTGGCTCGACCTCAGATGCTCTTCGCGATGCATTTGTCCACTCTATGCAGACTGAATTTGAGATGAGTATGATGGGTGAACTCACTTTTTTCTTAGGCCTTCAAATCAAGCAAACCTCCGATGGGATTTTTCTTAATCAAGAGAAGTATGTTGGCACCATGCTTCAGAAATTTAAAATGGAAGATTGCAAGATTGCAAAATCACCCCTTGGACAGCATGATAAGATTACCAAAGATGAATCTGGCATTTCAGTTAATCAGAAGATGTATCGAAGTATTATTGGTAGTCTCTTATATCTCACTGCTAGTCGTCCGGATATCTCTTTCAGTGTTGGTGTGTGCGCTCGATATCAGTCCGACCCTAAAGAATCTCACCTTCGTGCTGTGAAAAGGATTCTTCGATATCTTAAAGGTACTCCCGGCCTTGGTCTCTGGTATTCTAATCGCTCCTCTCTTGAGCTCACTGGTTATACAGACTCTGACTGGGCTGGTTGTTCTGACGACCGCAAATCAACCACTGGTGGCTGTTTTTATCTTGGCCAAAATTTAGTCAGCTGGTATTCACGTAAGCAAAATGTTGTTGCCTTATCTACTGCGGAGGCTGAGTATATCGCTGCTGCTCACTGTTGTACCCAATTAATTTGGATGCGTCAAATGCTTTTGGACTATGGAATTTCCTTGGATGACTTTCTCATACACTGTGATAACACCAGTGCTATTAACATCTCCAGGAATCCTGTACAACATAATCGGAGTAAACACATTGACATTCGATTTCATTTTATTCGAAATTTGGTGGAAGATGGTTTATGCAAGATTCAGCATATCTCGTCGTTGGAACAACTCGCAGACATCCTTACGAAGAACTTGGAGACTTCTAGATTTGAATCATTGAGGCGCAGTCTGGGCCTCTGCTTTTCTCACTAGTGGGCTATGTCTCGGGTGGGCCACTGTTTTTCATGGATAATATTTTTTAGGCCCAAGCCCAAGCCCAGGGGGAGTTGTCCTTAACCGATCAAGACGGTTGCAGGTTTTCCAACCTCTCGCACGTCTTCTTTCTCTCTCCCCAGTGCGTCTCTGCAGTTCGTCTCCAGCTTTTTCTGTTTTTCCCCTCTTCTCTGCAAATTTGAAATCATCGCACAATGGCGTCTCCTTCAAGCTCCCATACCAATCCTGATGAAGTGGTGGATGCTCAACCACTTGCAGTCGATGATTCCCTCTATCGCGCTCGCCTTGCCGCTGAACGTTCTCCTGTCGATGAACATTTTGAGGATGCGCAGGAAGATGTTGATGATGCTATCGACAACTACTTTGTTGCTGACCCATCTGACGCTAATATGGAGGTTGATCCTACTCCGGAGAAGGGTTCTGTCCCTCACACTGCTACGGACAATGTTGAGACACCTTCGGTTGGTGCAGATCCAAAAGCGGATGTTCCGACACCAGCAAACCCTAGCACGGGTGCTGCAAGTCCGACACCCCCCTTCGGTCCCTGCCCCCGATGTGGCTCCGTCCGCTCCTGTCCCTCCTGGATCCAGTTCCCCTTTGTCGCCTTCTGCTATTGCTTCTGGGGATGGTTTGCTTATGCTTGATCCTGAGTCCAATGCTCCACCCCATTCTGGGACTGCTCAACAAGTTCCTTTTGGAGGTTCTCCGTCTGAGGATGTTCCAACCACTGAAGGACAACCATCCCAGGTTGATCCTGATGACACCCCTCTGGATGAACTCAGAAGGCAAGTCCGTGAGAAAGGAAAGCGTAAGGCTGTTCCAACACCGTCCAAACAACCTTCAAAGAAGAAATCTCGGAAGACTGCTCCCAGGAAGAAGCCTATCCCTGCTCTTAAGGAATCGGATGCCCATTCTCCTCTATATTTCTCTGCTGATGGAGAAAGGTATGCCTTGGAAACCCTTCACTCTAGAGGTTTCATTTCTGAAGAGTGTTATGTGCATCCATACTATGATCAAATTGGCTTTTCTGAGTACTTAGAGAAGAAGCATTTGTTTGTTTGGGCTACTACTCTGAAACGATATTCTCCTACTGTTGTTAGAGAATTTTATGCAAATTTGCACCCTGATATCCTTGACCCTGTGTCCCCTTGGTATTGCAAAATCTATCTCCGTGGAGAACTGCTTGATTTCACCCCCTCTGTCTTAAATGAGTTGTTGGAACTTCCCTCCAACACTGATATGAACAATCCTTTTGATCTGCTTAATGCTGAGCTAGCCACCATTGCTTCTACTATTTCTGCTTCTAAGAAATTTGCTTTTGGTAGAAAGGCTATGAGTCCCTCTGATCTCTCTATGAAGTTTAATTGCCTTTTTAGAATTGGTGCTTCGAATTTCTTGCCCACTTCTAATGCTAGCCAGCTCAGTTCTCATATGGGTAAATTTCTGTTTTCGATTGATGAATGTCCTGAGATCCTCAACTATGGTTACCTGATCATTAAGCATATGTTGAAGTTCACTCATGACAAAATTGAAAAGAACACCCAACTGCCCTACCCTGCTCTCATCACCTTGTTTGCCCAGTCTTGCCATCTGCTTGCCCCTAATGAAACCTTCATTAAGGTCAAGAAACATCTTCCTTCTGATAAGCTTAAAGGGTTCCATAATGACTTTAAGCTTGGACCCCAAAAGCTTGGTTCTGCTCTTGTTGATCATATCCGCAGTGAGCTGCAACAAGTGGAGAAGGAGTTGGGCATTCTGAACGATAAGCAGATGGGATTAAAGAGGAAGGTTCGAAAGCTGGTGGCCCTGCTTCCCCATTCTTTTGATGCTCCAGCTGAGGGGGAGAATGATTCTGAGGGTACTCCCTGATCTGCCAAGTAAGGGGGAGATACAGTGGAAGGGATTGCAAGGATGCTGATTGTTTTTTGCTGGGTATTCTGTAATTCTGATGATGTTGGAACAACATTATGGTTTTTGGTTTTTCTGCTTTTATTGATGATGGATTCTGGTTTTCTGGTCTGTAATAGTACTCTGGCTTATTGGTGGATATTCTCTGGATATTGATTGTGGACTTATCTCGTATGGTTGGATGCTTTTGATTATGCCTACTCTGCATCTGCTTCTATTCTTATTGGCATGAATGATGTTGTGTTTGTTGCTCTCTGTTATGATGTTGTAATTCTGTGCTTCCTCCACTGTTTTGACTACTTGGCCCGATCATCTCCACAAAGGGGGAGATTGTTAGGGATATTTTATTGTGAAGATGTTCGTGATAGTTACCGTTGTTGCAACATCTTGCCAACAACGCTTTATTCTCTTCACTGGAAAAAGCACAGAATAGTACAGTGACGTGGCATTTCCCCTAGCAGGCCTTAGAAGGGTTTAGATGGGCCTTAAAACCCATATAAATACCTACCTTCGTCCTTGAGGGATTGAGTGAGAGTCTAGCCGCAATCACAGCTCATTTTACAGAGCATTAACAGATTCCTAAGCTGTGATTATGGCGGATTGAGAGCTGAAGAAGAAACCCCTGGTTTTCGTTGTTTGTAGAAGGCATCAACAACTGGTCTGCTACTGGTATACTTTTAGCTGCTGTGTCTTCTATTATTCATGGGGTAATTAGGATTGTGTTTATGCATTTCTGGATTTATTGTTTGTAAACACAATCTGGGTATATTGTAGGTGTTCTTAGCACCATTGAGCTTAACTTGTTGATTAGCTAGATTCCACAAACACCACCTTAATACCTGCCGGTGAATTTTGTGCATTTGGGTAGATAGTTGATGCTCCCTTGTGTTCTTCTAGTCTATTTGGGTAGATAGGAGAGTTCATTGGAATGTAAGGGTATGTAAGGTGTGGTTGACTCTTGTTCGATCAGTTTGTTGGAGATTTAGTGAATCCTGGCTTGGAGCCCCCAGATGTAGATCGGTGGATCGAACTGGGTGATCAAACTCTTGTGTTCTTGTTTTTGTTTTCCGCACTCTGTTTCTGTGTTTGCCTTTGGTTGTGGTTTGCAGGTTGTTGAGACATCGCTGAAACAACCCTTGCAGGGTTTATATATTAGTTTGGGCCTGTCATCTGTCAAAAAGGAAACAAACAAGCCCTACAACCATTGCAGATCATATACTATCGCTTTTCTCCAGAGTCATACCTATATAGAATCATTTCAGGAAAAATCAAGATATCTCCATCCGACAAGCTTGCATCATTGTTTTGCCCACA
Organism: Hygrophila difformis; assembly: GCA_030278955.1. Taxonomy (NCBI): domain Eukaryota; kingdom Viridiplantae; phylum Streptophyta; class Magnoliopsida; order Lamiales; family Acanthaceae; genus Hygrophila; species Hygrophila difformis. Next base: position 14,241,637 of record JAOANR010000005.1, on the reverse strand, counting down.
TATCGTCAATCAAGTCTGCAAATTCCCAAAAATAAAAATTAGAAAGTTACTCAAATAAGAAAAAGCGTGAACCAGAAAGTAGAAATGAAAACGGAGAAAATTAAATTATCATGTTTTTCCAATTTATGTTACAAAGTTCACCAAGTTAAACCGTCAACATTCAGTAAGCATATTTTTCAACTATATAATAAAAAAAGGCTAAACCATATATAGGGAAAAAACATATAAAATGTCCTCCACAGTCCTAAGATTTCCTTAAATTTCAATGGCAAGTAAAAAAATACTTGTATAAAAAGCTAACAGTACATCCATGGTCTCGTATTTGTACATGAAGAAAGACGGTCATCAATGATCAAGCTTCTTTTATATAGGAACTTAAATTAAAAACACACAAGAGCTAAGCCCAACAGAATCCCATAGAAGAAGTTCATCAAGTGCAGATCGGAATTGATCGCCTTTCTTTATACCCTGGCGATTAAACAGTGGAAACCCGAATTTAATTTCCTCAACTATGTGAATATTCCTTTTTGGGATGGATGGTTTTTTATCTGTATTCGAGTTTAAATAAAAACATAGGAACTCTAGATGTGAAGTCAAATTGGTTCTGCAATGGAAGGCACAAGCATGTTAGATATTTTCATATATTTGGGTACAGGGACATCAGGGCTGGCCACGATGCCGCTTTTGGTGAACTTTCATTTATTCAAAACTTGAGTGTAATACCCCATAATAATGCATAAGCATTTATTTTTGAAACCCGAATATTTTGTATCCCGAATAAACAAATTCAAAATTGTTTTGAACTACGTCATGGCTTGATCCCTTCACAGGGTACGTAGGCAACTCGAAAATTTCAATTCTGGGTTCAGTCAAACAATAATCAAACAACAAACAATCAACAATCGAACAATAATTCAATAACACAATATCGCAAAATAATAAAATAAACAAAAGGACCCTAACTCTTAGCGCGAGAAAAGCCGAAACACAACTTCGAGGACGAAGTTGATTCTTAAGGGGGGTAGACTGTAATACCCCAGATTTTTATCAACGTCCAAAGGAATAAAATTTATTCCGATCAATGTCGAAATATCTCCGAGAAGAAGAAAATAATTTATCACAATAAATTATTGCTCGGAAATGAAACGCCGATAGATTCAAAATTCAAAATGGAATAAAAGAGGGAAAGGAAGCCTGAAGACATTCCATGAATTGAGTCAAAATAATTGGAATTAAATTCAAGAAGGAAAATAATTCTAATTCCAAGAACCCGTGAAGTCGGAAGAAATTTAATTACACAAGTTATTGCACGGGAGTCAAAAGACGACGAATTGGAAGCCAACGGACCCAAGACCGACGGACTTAAGATTTCAAACATGAAATTCATTTGAGTCGAGATAAATTTAAGATAAGAATTTATGATCCGAGAATGACCCGAAAAATCGAGCCCGAAAACGTAGGAGGACAGAAGTCCGAAAGAGATGAGAAAAGGCCCGACGGGATCGCACGGCCCAGTCCGGACGCACGGCCCAGACCAGGCCGCGCGCCCTCCGCGCTGGTTTTGGCTAAAAACCGCGCCAACCCCGCGCCACCAAGACAGCAGCTGCCAATTGCGCGATTTCGGGGATTTTCTTACCATATTTTCGTGTCCCGACTTTGGAAACCCAATCCCAGTCGGGGGAAAGGCCTATAGGACGATCATTGACAGATTTCCACTCCATTCTCAGCCTCTCAAACTCATCCATCATCCAAAACTCTCCCAAAAACCGAAAACACAAGTTCTTCACTTTCCGACGACTTTCCGATCACTTTCCGGAGATGGGAATCGATGAAGGAGGTGTGGAGAACAACATCTTAGTATTCCAGATTGTGGTAAGTCGTCCATAGGTTTTTGTTTTAGTTTTCGAGTGCGAAAATCTGATCTAACCCTAGACTTTTTCTTTCGGATTCGGTTCGTGGACGTTGGAAGAGGAAATCGACTTGAGGAAACTCGTTCGTGACATCCCGTGGATTCCGGACGACCCCGTGACCTCCTAGACATCATCCCCACTGTAAGTTAATGCTTACTCGGTTTTGGGTGACTTAAAATGCAACCAAACATAGGGATTTAATAACTCTAAAATCTGTCAACACGAAAAACCCCCGGCGCAGCGATTTGTACGAATTTTTTCGAACCCTTAAAACTGCTCAAACAGAAAAACTCAAAACACGAAAACTGTTCCTAAGACATAGATCTAGTTCGTGTAAAATTTTCATAATTTTTTATCGCGTTTTGATATCCAAAAACGGCCTCCAATGAACCTGCCATAGAAGTCGAACTTGAAACTGTGACAGACTTGAAATCGGACCAAAACCCCTATTCGAGAGTTCAAACCAAAAAACTTACAACTAGACTTTTAATCCTAACACATTAATCTAGGTTGTGTAAAAATTTCAGGCATCTTCGTCGAGGTTTGCTATTTCAAATCGCATCGAACACAAACTGCTTTGACAAGACATTTTCGAAATCCGCCTGTGAACATATCCGAACTTGATGCGCCTGTTTCTATATTTTCTAGCCCGATTTGATCTTTGAAATCTAAATGAAAGTTGTAGATAATCATGTCTAGTATGTGCATATAAAATTTCAGAATTTTTGGAGCCCATTTGATATGTCAAAAAGTCGATTTTCTAAACTGTGTCAAATCTGCCACTGGGCAGTGAACTATTTTTGTATTAAACTCGATGTTTGACATGATTCCTCAACTTATTTCGAAATTGTTAAAACACGAAAGTTGTTCGTTAGGGTGTTTTGGATAAACTGTGAAAATTTAAGATTTTTCGGACTTGAAATGAATTTTTAAATTAAAAAGGCGTAAACTGTGACGCCAAACGATTTTTAAATCGAGAAAATTTTGAAATTTCGAAACAAACGGTCAAAGACTTGAAATACGATACATCTATACTTTTGAAAAAGCCCGATACATTAAATCTAAACGATATATGAGATACTTGGCTATGTAGGGGGTGAGTGCTCGATAGAGTGCCCCTCTAGCTTTTCGCATCGTGCCTAGACGGACGAGTGTGACCTATGTAGGGGGTGAGTGCTCGATGGAGTGCCCCTCTAGCTTTTCGCTTCGTGCCAAAACGGCCGAGAGTGACCGACGTAGGGGGAAATGCTCAATAGAACGCCCCCTAGCTTTTCGCTTCGTGCCAAAACGGCCGAGGGTGAATGTTATGAGAAATTGTGCCAAAACGGCCAATGAAAACTAGCCTACACTCTCGTGTGTACCCGTATGGGTTACACGAGGCTCCGGAGTGTTACTAGGTATGGCGGATACGGCTGCGGCCGCCGGACTACCGGCTAAACAAAACTTACTAAATTGGTTGTGGTCGCCGGGCGACCGGGTACACAAGAAACTTACGAAACGGCTGTGGCCGCCGGATGACCGGCTACACTGAATATTGAGAAATGGTTACGTAACGGGGAAATAAAAGATTTAATATTTTTAAGTATTTATTTATTCATCCACGTCTTTAAATTACGCATTTAAATTATGTCTTTAAATTTTCATATCTTATTAAATTGTTATTATGGATTAATGCATGTTCAAGTATACAATTAAATTATTTACCTTAAAATTTGTAAATGGAATATTTTTGTATGCATGCCTAGGAGTAAAAATTTAATTATTTAATTAAACCCCTTTACATGTGTGTTAAATTATGATTTTGTGGAAATCTTTGTCTTTAAATTATGTAATATTTATCAGATGAATAAAATTTAAATCATGTCTTGTATGCACATGTTTTCATTAAAATTTAATTAAAGACTTTGATACCCCTCGATCATAGTAGGTGTTAACTTACTCAGCACGTTTTTGCTGACCAAACCATATTTTTTCCTTTTTCCTTCAGAGTTGAGGATTACGCATCATCATATGCATACACGGGAACATTCAGGGAAAAACTCTATTTTAAATTCCTGCATTTAATTACGACTTGCATGAACGGGCCTGTTTAACCCGTGTTTTGGCCATGTCGGCCCTATACTTAAATTCCGATGCATTATACATATGTAAATATTACTTTCCGCTGCAACTTTGATATTAGGATTTTTAAGTTATATTGAAATGGGTTGTTTGAATGTTTTAAATTCTGAAAAACCATAGCCTTGCATCTCTTTAGCAAGCTCGGAGAAACCGTGTCTTGCTAGGGAGGTGTGGCGGTGACATCCCGGCCTGGGTTATCAAATCCGGGGTGTTACAAAGTGGTATCAGAGCCCGGACTATTTTTAAAACTAGTATTATTATTTTTAAACTATTACGAGTATTATTTTTAAACTAGTATTATATTTAAAAATCCGTTATTATTTTTAAACTAACATTTTTGAGCCCAAATTTTTTTTCTAAGCCCTAACTTTTAGCCCCAATTTATTATTTTAAATCCCAAACCTTTTGAGCCCAAAATTTATTTTTCCCAGCCCAAATCTTTAGCCCAATATTTAATTACTATGTTGGCCCAATTATTTTGGCCCAATAACCTTGTTTTTACTTAAAGCCCAAATAATTTATTTCCTTCGGCCCAATATAGTGGCCCAAACCTTTTATCCTTACTTTACGCTATCCATGGAATAAATTTATTTTTAAAACCCATGGATAAATAAATGCATGCATTAAATTTTTATTGGGGGGATTACATATGCATGTGCATACATAAATATCTGTACTAACCTCTTATGTGAATCATGTGTGATACCTAAACTTCTCACTCCAGTATTCGACATGACCTTGAGACTTGACTTAGAAGCGTTAACTTGAGACTAACTTTGCCTTACTCCTAGATCTTGATCACTTAGAAACTCACCTTCGCGTGCTTAATAACATAAAATGGCACCTAGGAGAAAGCCGAGGAAAGTAAGTCCAAACGGCACTGACACTGACCTCCCAAGCGCACCTAACAACAATGAGATTCCTCCGAACATAGGAGATCGAGCGCCTCATCTTCCCAACAACATGGATGAACGTTTAAGGATGGTAGAAGAAGTACTCGTAGTATTAGGAAACGCCGAGGTGCATAGGGCACAAGCGGCAATACCTCCACCAGTAGCTCGAAACAACTATCTAGCTTTGGTGAATCCCTATCAACCACCACACTATGATGGGGAGGAAGATCCCGCCAAACTAGAGGAGTGGATCCGTACGTTCGATAAACTCTTAAACGCTATCAAATGCCCTAATGATGAAAGGATACATGTAGCGACTTACTACTTAGGAGATGAAGCCGATGAGTGGTGGCAAAACCTCCAGAGGAAATTAGTGGAAGATGAGAAAGCCTACACTTGGGAAGAGTTTAAGGAAGCTCTGAGGGAGAGGTTCTACCCATTAAGCACCAAAGCGATGAAGTACGAGGAATTCATTAACCTAAGGCAAGGCGCACAGACAGTGCAAGAGTACTACACCAAATTCAAGGAGCTAGTACGATTTGCTACGAGGCTAGTACCAACTGACTCCGACAAGGCTCAGAAATTTGAGATGGGGTTAAACCTGGCCATTAGGGAAGTAATCACGGGGGTACACTACTCTGACCCACAAGCTGTTTATGATCGTGCGGTAGCGGTTGCACGAGTTCAGGGACTGAAGCGGAAGGCGATAGATGAATCTAGGCAAGGTCCCCAAGCACAAGACAAGAGAGGTAAGGACCGCAGAGCTGATAAAGACTCGGATAGGAACAACCTTCGCCAATGCCCAAATGGACCAGCCCTAGGCGACGATGGAGGCAATAATAGAAGAATTTTCACCCGTAAAGGCTACGTGCCCCGATGCCTAAGCTGTAACCAACATCATCTGGTGAGGGGATGCCCTCAACCCGACATATGCTTCCGATGTGGTCGACGTGGACATCGGATGAAAGAATGTCGAATCCAGATTAAAAATATAACCAAAAGAGATGATCTGGTCGCTGGACCTAACTAGCCACAAATAACCAAGGGGCACTCATGGGACGTTAAAAGTGGTAAAAGAAGCGGACATACATGTGCTAGGCGACGATACTCAAACCTTCGTGGGAATAATGTGCAGGCAGTTATGGGAACATAACTGTAATCTTAAGGGGGAGAGGATGTAATACCCCGTAATAATGCATAAGCATTTATTTTTGAAACCCGAATATTTTGTATCCCGAATAAACAAATTCAAAATTGTTTTGAACTACGTCATGGCTTGATCCCTTCACAGGGTACGTAGGCAACTCGAAAATTTCAATTCTGGGTTCAGTCAAACAATAATCAAACAACAAACAATCAACAATCGAACAATAATTCAATAACACAATATCGCAAAATAATAAAATAAACAAAAGGACCCTAACTCTTAGCGCGAGAAAAGCCGAAACACAACTTCGAGGACGAAGTTGATTCTTAAGGGGGGTAGACTATAATACCCCAGATTTTTATCAACGTCTAAAGGAATAAAATTTATTCCGATCAATGTCGAAATATCTCCGAGAAGAAGAAAATAATTTATCACAATAAATTATTGCTCGGAAATGAAACGCCGATAGATTCAAAATTCAAAATGGAATAAAAGAGGGAAAAGAAGCCCGAAGACATTCCATGAATTGAGTCAAAATAATTGGAATTAAATTCAAGAAGGAAAATAATTCTAATTCCAAGAACCCGTGAAGTCGGAAGAAATTTAATTACACAAGTTATTGCACGGGAGTCAAAAGACGACGAATTGGAAGCCAACGAACCCAAGACCGACGGACTTAAGATTTCAAACATGAAATTCATTTGAGTCGAGATAAATTTAAGATAAGAATTTATGATCCGAGAATGACCCGAAAAATCGAGCCCGAAAACGTAGGAGGACAGAAGTCCGAAAGAGATGAGAAAAGGCCCGACGGGATCGCACGGCCCAGACCAGGCCGCGCGCCCTCCGCGCTGGTTTTGGCTAAAAACCGCGCCAACCCCGCGCCACCAAGACAGCAGCTGCCAATTGCGCAATTTCGGGGATTTTCTTACCATATTTTCGTGTCCCGACTTTGGAAACCCAATCTCAGTCGGGGGAAAGGCCTATAGGACGATCATTGACAGATTTCCACTCCATTCTCAGCCTCTCAAACTCATCCATCATCCAAAACTCTCCCAAAAACCGAAAACACAAGTTCTTCACTTTCCGACGACTTTCCGATCACTTTCCGGCGATGGGAATCGACGAAGGAGGTGTGGAGAACAACAACTTAGTATTCCAGATTGTGGTAAGTCGTCCATAGGTTTTTGTTTAAGTTTTCGAGTGCGAAAATCCGATCTAACCCTAGACTTTTGCTTTCGGATTCGGTTCGTGGACGTTGGAAGAGGAAATCGACTTGAGGAAACTCGCTCGTGACATCCCGTGGATTCCGGACGACCCCGTGACCTCCTAGACATCATCCCCACTGTAAGTTAATGCTTACTCGGTTTTGGGTGACTTAAAATGCAACCAAACATAGGGATTTAATAACTCTAAAATCTGTCAACACGAAAAACCCCCGGCGCAGCGGTTTCGTGCGAATTTTTCAAACCCTTAAAACTGCTCAAACAGAAAAACTCAAAACACAAAAACTGTTCATAAGACATAGATCTAGTTCTTGTAAAATTTTCATAATTTTTCATCGCGTTTTGATATCCAAAAACGGCCTCTAATGAACCTGCCATAGAAGTCGAACTTGAAACTGTGACAGATTTGAAATCGGACCAAAACCCCTATTTCGAGAGTTCAAACCGAAAAACTTACAACTAGACTTTTAAGTCTAACACATTAATCTAGGTTGTGTAAAAATTTCAGACATTTTCGTCGAGGTTTGCTATTTCAAATCGCATCGAACACAAACTGCTTTGACAAGACATTTTCGAAATCTACCTGTGAACATGTCCGAACTTGATGCGCCTGTTTCTTTATTTTCTAGCCCGATTTGATCTTTGCAATCTAAATGAAAGTTGTAGATAATCATGTCTATTATGTGCATATAAAAGTTCAGAATTTTTGGAGCCCATTTGATATGTCAAAAAGTCGATTTTCTAAACTGTGTCAAATCTGCCACTGGGCAGTGAACTATTTTTGTATTAAACTCGATTTTTGACATGATTCCTCAACTTATTTCGAAATTGTTAAAACATGAAAGTTGTTCGTTAGGGTGTTCTGGATAAACTGTGAAAATTTCAGATTTTTCGGACTTGAAATGAATTTTTAAATTAAAAAGGCGTAAACTGTGACGCCAAACGATTTTTAAATCGAGAAAATTTTGAAATTTCGAAACAAACGGTCAAAGACTTGAAATACGATACATCTATACTTTTGAAAAAGCCCGATACATTAAATCTAAATGATATATGAGATACTTGGCTATGTAGGGGGTGAGTGCTCGATAGAGTGCCCCTCTAGCTTTTCGCATCGTGCCTAGACGGACGAGTGTGACCTATGTAGGGGGTGAGTGCTCGATGGAGTGCCCCTCTAGCTTTTCGCTTCGTGCCAAAACGGCCGAGAGTGACCGACGTAGGGGGAAATGCTCAATAGAACGCCCCCTAGCTTTTCGCTTCGTGCCAAAACGACCGAGGGTGAATGTTATGAGAAATTGTGCCAAAACGGCCAATGAAAACTAGCCTACACTCTCGTGTGTACCCGTATGGGTTACACGAGGCTCCGGAGTGTTACTAGGTATGGCGGATACGGCTGCGGCCGCCGGACTACCGGCTAAACAAAACTTACTAAATTGGTTGCGGTCGCCGGGCGACCGGCTACACAAGAAACTTACGAAACGGCTGTGGCCGCCGGATGACCGGCTACACTGAATATTGAGAAATGGTTACGTAACGGGGAAATAAAAGATTTAATATTTTTAAGTATTTATTTATTCATCCACGTCTTTAAATTACGCATTTAAATTATGTCTTTAAATTTTCATATCTTATTAAATTGTTATTATGGATTAATGCATGTTCAAGTATACAATTAAATTATTTACCTTAAAATTTGTAAATGGAATATTTTTGTATGCATGCCTAGGAGTAAAAATTTAATTATTTAATTAAACCCCTTTACATGTGTGTTAAATTATGATTTTGTGGAAATCTTTGTCTTTAAATTATGTAATATTTATCAGATGAATAAAATTTAAATCATGTCTTGTATGCACATGTTTTCATTAAATTTAATTAAAGACTTTGAAACCCCTCGATCATAGTAGGTGTTAACTTACTCAGCACGTTTTTGCTGACCAAACCATATTTTTTCCTTTTTCCTTCAGAGTTGAGGATTACGCATCATCATATGCATACACGGGAACATTCAGGGAAAAACTCTATTTTAAATTCCTGTATTTAATTACGACTTGCATGAACGGGCCTGTTTAACCCGTGTTTTGGCCATGTCGGCCCTATACTTAAATTCCGATGCATTATACATATGTAAATATTACTTTCCGCTGCAACTTTGATATTAGGATTTTTAAGTTATATTGAAATGGGCTGTTTGAATGTTTTCAATTCTGAAAAACCATAGTCTTGCATCTCTTTAGCAAGCTCGGAGAAACCGTGTCTTGCTAGGGAGGTGTGGCGGTGACATCCCGGCCTGGGTTATCAAATCCGGGGTGTTACAAAGTGGTATCAGAGCCCGGACTATTTTTAAAACTAGTATTATTATTTTTAAACTATTACGAGTATTATTTTTAAACTAGTATTATATTTAAAAATCCGTTATTGTTTTTAAACTAACATTTTTGAGCCCAAATTTTTTTTCTAAGCCCTAACTTTTAGCCCCAATTTATTATTTTAAATCCCAAACCTTTTGAGCCCAAAATTTATTTTTCCCAGCCCAAATCTTTAGCCCAATATTTAATTACTATGTTGGCCCAATTATTTTGGCCCAATAACCTTGTTTTTACTTAAAGCCCAAATAATTTATTTCCTTCGGCCCAATATAGTGGCCCAAACCTTTTATCCTTACTTTACGCTATCCATGGAATAAATTTATTTTTAAAACCCATGGATAAATAAATGCATGCATTAAATTTTTATTGGGGGGATTACATATGCATGTGCATACATAAATATCTGTACTAACCTCTTATGTGAATCATGTGTGATACCTAAACTTCTCACTCCAGTGTTCGACATGACCTTGAGACTTGACTTAGAAGCGTTAACTTGAGACTAACTTTGCCTTACTCCTAGATCTTGATCACTTAGAAACTCACCTTCGCGTGCTTAATAACAGAAAATGGCACCTAGGAGAAAGCCGAGGAAAGTAAGTCCAAACGGCACTGACACTGACCTCCCAAGCGCACCTAACAACAATGAGATTCCTCCGAACATAGGAGATCGAGCGCCTCATCTTCCCAACAACATGGATGAACGTTTAAGGATGGTAGAAGAAGTACTCGTAGTTTAGGAAACGCCGATGTGCATAGGGCACAAGCGGCAATACCTCCGCCAGTAGCTCGAAACAACTATCTAGCTTTGGTGAATCCCTATCAACCACCACACTATGATGGGGAGGAAGATCCCGCCAAACTAGAGGAGTGGATCCGTACGTTCGATAAACTCTTAAACGCTATCAAATGCCCTAATGATGAAAGGATACATGTGGCGACTTACTACTTAGGAGATGAAGCCGATGAGTGGTGGCAAAACCTCCAGAGGAAATTAGTGGAAGATGTGAAAGCCTACACTTGGGAAGAGTTTAAGGAAGCTCTGAGGGAGAGGTTCTACCCATTAAGCACCAAAGCGATGAAGTACGAGGAATTCATTAACCTAAGGCAAGGCGCATAGACAGTGCAAGAGTACTACACCAAATTCAAGGAGCTAGTACGATTTGCTACGAGGCTAGTACCAACTGACTCCGACAAGGCTCAGAAATTTGAGATGGGGTTAAACCTGGCCATTAGGGAAGTAATCACGGGGGTACACTACTCTGACCCACAAGCTGTTTATGATCGTGCGGTAGCGGTTGCACGAGTTCAGGGACTGAAGCGGAAGGCGATAGATGAATCTAGGCAAGGTCCCCAAGCACAAGACAAGAGAGGTAAGGACCGCAGAGCTGATAAAGACTCGGATAGGAACAACCTTCGCCAAGGCCCAAATGGACCAGCCCTAGGCGACGATGGAGGCAATAATAGAAGAATTTTCACCCGTAAAGGCTACGTGCCCCGATGCCTAAGCTGTAACCAACCTCATCTGGTGAGGGGATGCCCTCAACCCGACATATGCTTCCGATGTGGTCGACGTGGACATCGGATGAAAGAATGTCGAATCCAGATTAAAAATATAACCAAAAGAGATGATCTGGTCGCTGGACCTAACTAGCCACAAATAACCAAGGGGCACTCATGGGACGTTAAAAGTGGTAAAAGAAGCGGACATACATGTGCTAGGCGACGATACTCGAACCTTCGTGGGAATAATGTGCAGGCAGTTATGGGAACATAACTGTAATCTTAAGGGGGAGAGGATGTAATACCCCGTAATAATGCATAAGCATTTATTTTTGAAACCCGAATATTTTGTATCCCGAATACACAAATTCAAAATTGTTTTGAACTACGTCATGGCTTGATCCCTTCACAGGGTACGTAGGCAACTCGAAAATTTCAATTCTGGGTTCAGTAAAACAATAATCAAACAACAAACAATCAACAATCGAACAATAATTCAATAACACAATATCGCAAAATAATAAAATAAACAAAAGGACCCTAACTCTTAGCGCGAGAAAAGCCGAAACACAACTTCGAGGACGAAGTTGATTCTTAAGGGGGGTAGACTATAATACCCCAGATTTTTATCAACGTCTAAAGGAATAAAATTTATTCCGATCAATGTCGAAATATCTCCGAGAAGAAGAAAATAATTTATCACAATAAATTATTGCTCGGAAATGAAACGCCGATAGATTCAAAATTCAAAATGGAATAAAAGAGGGAAAAGAAGCCCGAAGACATTCCATGAATTGAGTCAAAATAATTGGAATTAAATTCAAGAAGGAAAATAATTCTAATTCCAAGAACCCGTGAAGTCGGAAGAAATTTAATTACACAAGTTATTGCACGGGAGTCAAAAGACGACGAATTGGAAGCCAACGAACCCAAGACCGACGGACTTAAGATTTCAAACATGAAATTCATTTGAGTCGAGATAAATTTAAGATAAGAATTTATGATCCAAGAATGACCCGAAAAATCGAGCCCGAAAACGTAGGAGGACAGAAGTCCGAAAGAGATGAGAAAAGGCCCGACGGGATCGCACGGCCCAGACCAGGCCGCGCGCCCTCCGCGCTGGTTTTGGCTAAAAACCGCGCCAACCCCGCGCCACCAAGACAGCAGCTGCCAATTGCGCAATTTCGGGGATTTTCTTACCATATTTTCGTGTCCCGACTTTGGAAACCCAATCCCAATCGGGGGAAAGGCCTATAGGACGATCATTGACAGATTTCCACTCCATTCCCAGCCTCTCAAACTCATCCATCATCCAAAACTCTCCCAAAAACCGAAAACACAAGTTCTTCACTTTCCGACGACTTTCCGATCACTTTCCGACGATGGGAATCGACGAAGGAGGTGTGGAGAACAACAACTTAGTATTCCAGATTGTGGTAAGTCGTCCATAGGTTTTTGTTTAAGTTTTCGAGTGCGAAAATCCGATCTAACCCTAGACTTTTGCTTTCGGATTCGGTTCGTGGACGTTGGAAGAGGAAATCGACTTGAGGAAACTCGCTCGTGACATCCCGTGGATTCCGGACGACCCCGTGACCTCCTAGACATCATCCCCACTGTAAGTTAATGCTTACTCGGTTTTGGTGACTTAAAATGCAACCAAACATAGGGATTTAATAACTCTAAAATCTGTCAACACGAAAAACCCCCGGCGCAGCGGTTTCGTGCGAATTTTTCAAACCCTTAAAACTGCTCAAACAGAAAAACTCAAAGCACAAAAACTGTTCATAAGACATAGATCTAGTTCTTGTAAAATTTTCATAATTTTTCATCGCGTTTTGATATCCAAAAACGGCCTCTAATGAACCTGCCATAGAAGTCGAACTTGAAACTGTGACAGATTTGAAATCGGACCAAAACCCCTATTTCGAGAGTTCAAACCGAAAAACTTACAACTAGACTTTTAATTCTAACACATTAATCTAGGTTGTGTAAAAATTTCAGCCATTTTCGTCGAGGTTTGCTATTTCAAATCGCATCGAACACAAACTGCTTTGACAAGACATTTTCGAAATCTACCTGTGAACATGTCCGAACTTGATGCGCCTGTTTCTTTATTTTCTAGCCCGATTTGATCTTTGCAATCTAAATGAAAGTTGTAGATAATCATGTCTATTATGTGCATATAAAAGTTCAGAATTTTTGGAGCCCATTTGATATGTCAAAAAGTCGATTTTCTAAACTGTGTCAAATCTGCCACTGGGCAGTGAACTATTTTTGTATTAAACTCGATTTTTGACATGATTCCTCAACTTATTTCGAAATTGTTAAAACATGAAAGTTGTTCGTTAGGGTGTTTTTGATAAACTGTGAAAATTTCAGATTTTTCGGACTTGAAATGAATTTTTAAATTAAAAAGGCGTAAACTGTGACGCCAAACGATTTTTAAATCGAGAAAATTTTGAAATTTCGAAACAAACGGTCAAAGACTTGAAATACGATACATCTATACTTTTGAAAAACCCCGATACATTAAATCTAAACGATATATGAGATACTTGGCTATGTAGGGGTGAGTGCTCGATAGAGTGCCCCTCTAGCTTTTCGCATCGTGCCTAGACGGACGAGTGTGACCTATGTAGGGGGTGAGTGCTCGATGGAGTGCCCCTCTAGCTTTTCGCTTCGTGCCAAAACGGCCGAGAGTGACCGACGTAGGGGGAAATGCTCAATAGAACGCCCCCTAGCTTTTCGCTTCGTGCCAAAACGGCCGAGGGTGAATGTTATGAGAAATTGTGCCAAAACGGCCAATGAAAACTAGCCTACACTCTCGTGTGTACCCGTATGGGTTACACGAGGCTCCGGAGTGTTACTAGGTATGGCGGATACGGCTGCGGCCGCCGGACTACCGGCTAAACAAAACTTACTAAATTGGTTGCGGTCGCCGGGCGACCGGCTACACAAGAAACTTACGAAACGGCTGTGGCCGCCGGATGACCGGCTACACTGAATATTGAGAAATGGTTACGTAACGGGGAAATAAAAGATTTAATATTTTTAAGTATTTATTTATTCATCCACGTCTTTAAATTACGCATTTAAATTATGTCTTTAAATTTTCATATCTTATTAAATTGTTATTATGGATTAATGCATGTTCAAGTATACAATTAAATTATTTACCTTAAAATTTGTAAATGGAATATTTTTGTATGCATGCCTAGGAGTAAAAATTTAATTATTTAATTAAACCCCTTTACATGTGTGTTAAATTATGATTTTGTGGAAATCTTTGTCTTTAAATTATGTAATATTTATCAGATGAATAAAATTTAAATCATGTCTTGTATGCACATGTTTTCATTAAATTTAATTAAAGACTTTGAAACCCCTCGATCATAGTAGGTGTTAACTTACTCAGCACGTTTTTGCTGACCAAACCATATTTTTTCCTTTTTCCTTCAGAGTTGAGGATTACGCATCATCATATGCATACACGGGAACATTCAGGGACAAACTCTATTTTAAATTCCTGCATTTAATTACGACTTGCATGAACGGGCCTGTTTAACCCGTGTTTTGGCCATGTCGGCCCTATACTTAAATTCCGATGCATTATACATATGTAAATATTACTTTCCGCTGCAACTTTGATATTAGGATTTTTAAGTTATATTGAAATGGGCTGTTTGAATGTTTTAAATTCTGAAAAACCATAGCCTTGCATCTCTTTAGCAAGCTCGGAGAAACCGTGTCTTGCTAGGGAGGTGTGGCGGTGACATCCCGGCCTGGGTTATCAAATCCGGGGTGTTACAAAGTGGTATCAGAGCCCGGACTATTTTTAAAACTAGTATTATTATTTTTAAACTATTACGAGTATTATTTTTAAACTAGTATTATATTTAAAAATCCGTTATTATTTTTAAACTAACATTTTTGAGCCCAAATTTTTTTTCTAAGCCCTAACTTTTAGCCCCAATTTATTATTTTAAATCCCAAACCTTTTGAGCCCAAAATTTATTTTTCCCAGCCCAAATCTTTAGCCCAATATTTAATTACTATGTTGGCCCAATTATTTTGGCCCAATAACCTTGTTTTTACTTAAAGCCCAAATAATTTATTTCCTTCGGCCCAATATAGTGGCCCAAACCTTTTATCCTTACTTTACGCTATCCATGGAATAAATTTATTTTTTAAAACCCATGGATAAATAAATGCATGCATTAAATTTTTATTGGGGGGATTACATATGCATGTGCATACATAAATATCTGTACTAACCTCTTATGTGAATCATGTGTGATACCTAAACTTCTCACTCCAGTGTTCGACATGACCTTGAGACTTGACTTAGAAGCGTTAACTTGAGACTAACTTTGCCTTACTCCTAGATCTTGATCACTTAGAAACTCACCTTCGCGTGCTTAATAACAGAAAATGGCACCTAGGAGAAAGCCGAGGAAAGTAAGTCCAAACGGCACTGACACTGACCTCCCAAGCGCACCTAACAACAATGAGATTCCTCCGAACATAGGAGATCGAGCGCCTCATCTTCCCAACAACATGGATGAACGTTTAAGAATGGTAGAAGAAGTACTCGTAGTATTAGGAAACGCCGAGGTGCATATGGCACAAGCGGCAATACCTCCGCCAGTAGCTCGAAACAACTATCTAGCTTTGGTGAATCCCTATCAACCACCACACTATGATAGGGAGGAAGATCCCGCCAAACTAGAGGAGTGGATCCGTACGTTCGATAAACTCTTAAACGCTATCAAATGCCCTAATGATGAAAGGATACATGTAGCGACTTACTACTTAGGAGATGAAGCCGATGAGTGGTGGCAAAACCTCCAGAGGAAATTAGTGGAAGATGAGAAAGCCTACACTTGGGAAGAGTTTAAGGAAGCTCTGAGGGAGAGGTTCTACCCATTAAGCACCAAAGCGATGAAGTACGAGGAATTCATTAACCTAAGGCAAGGCGCACAGACAGTGCAAGAGTACTACACCAAATTCAAGGAGCTAGTACGATTTGCTACGAGGCTAGTACCAACTGACTCCGACAAGGCTCAGAAATTTGAGATGGGGTTAAACCTGGCCATTAGGGAAGTAATCACGGGGGTACACTACTCTGACCCACAAGCTGTTTATGATCGTGCGGTAGCGGTTGCACGAGTTCAGGGACTGAAGCGGAAGGCGATAGATGAATCTAGGCAAGGTCCCCAAGCACAAGACAAGAGAGGTAAGGACCGCAGAGCTGATAAAGACTCGGATAGGAACAACCTTCGCCAAGGCCCAAATGGACCAGCCCTAGGCGACGATGGAGGCAATAATAGAAGAATTTTCACCCGTAAAGGCTACGTGCCCCGATGCCTAAGCTGTAACCAACCTCATCTGGTGAGGGGATGCCCTCAACCCGACATATGCTTCCGATGTGGTCGACGTGGACATCGGATGAAAGAATGTCGAATCCAGATTAAAAATATAACCAAAAGAGATGATCTGGTCGCTGGACCTAACTAGCCACAAATAACCAAGGGGCACTCATGGGACGTTAAAAGTGGTAAAAGAAGCGGACATACATGTGCTAGGCGACGATACTCGAACCTTCGTGGGAATAATGTGCAGGCAGTTATGGGAACATAACTGTAATCTTAAGGGGGAGAGGATGTAATACCCCGTAATAATGCATAAGCATTTATTTTTGAAACCCGAATATTTTGTATCCCGAATAAACAAATTCAAAATTGTTTTGAACTACGTCATGGCTTGATCCCTTCACAGGGTACGTAGGCAACTCGAAAATTTCAATTCTGGGTTCAGTCAAACAATAATCAAACAACAAACAATCAACAATCGAACAATAATTCAATAACACAATATCGCAAAATAATAAAATAAACAAAAGGACCCTAACTCTTAGCGCGAGAAAAGCCGAAACACAACTTCGAGGACGAAGTTGATTCTTAAGGGGGGTAGACTATAATACCCCAGATTTTTATCAACGTCTAAAGGAATAAAATTTATTCCGATCAATGTCGAAATATCTCCGAGAAGAAGAAAATAATTTATCACAATAAATTATTGCTCGGAAATGAAAAGCCGATAGATTCAAAATTCAAAATGGAATAAAAGAGGGAAAAGAAGCCCGAAGACATTCCATGAATTGAGTCAAAATAATTGGAATTAAATTCAAGAAGGAAAATAATTCTAATTCCAAGAACCCGTGAAGTCGGAAGAAATTTAATTACACAAGTTATTGCACGGGAGTCAAAAGACGACGAATTGGAAGCCAACTAACCCAAGACCGACGGACTTAAGATTTCAAACATGAAATTCATTTGAGTCGAGATAAATTTAAGATAAGAATTTATGATCCGAGAATGACCCGAAAAATCGAGCCCGAAAACGTAGGACGACAGAAGTCCGAAAGAGATGAGAAAAGGCCCGACGGGATCGCACGGCCCAGTCCGGACGCACGGCCCAGACCAGGCCGCGCGCCCTCCGCGCTGGTTTTGGCTAAAAACGCCAACCCCGCGCCACCAAGACAGCAGCTGCCAATTGCGCAATTTCGGGGATTTTCTTACCATATTTTCGTGTCCCGACTTTGGAAACCCAATCCCAGTCGGGGGAAAGGCCTATAGGACGATCATTGACAGATTTCCACTCCATTCTCAGCCTCTCAAACTCATCCATCATCCAAAACTCTCCCAAAAACCGAAAACACAAGTTCTTCACTTTCCGACGACTTTCCGATCACTTTCCGGCGATGGGAATCGACGAAGGAGGTGTGGAGAACAACAACTTAGTATTCCAGATTGTGGTAAGTCGTCCATAGGTTTTTGTTTAAGTTTTTGAGTGCGAAAATCCGATCTAACCCTAGACTTTTGCTTTCGGATTCGGTTCGTGGACGTTGGAAGAGGAAATCGACTTGAGGAAACTCGCTCGTGACATCCCGTGGATTCCGGACGACCCCGTGACCTCCTAGACATCATCCCCACTGTAAGTTAATGCTTACTCGGTTTTGGGTGACTTAAAATGCAACCAAACATAGGGATTTAATAACTCTAAAATCTGTCAACACGAAAAACCCCCGGCGCAGCGGTTTCGTGCGAATTTTTCAAACCCTTAAAACTGCTCAAACAGAAAAACTCAAAACACAAAAACTGTTCATAAGACATAGATCTAGTTCTTGTAAAATTTTCATAATTTTTCATCGCGTTTTGATATCCAAAAACGGCCTCCAATGAACCTGCCATAGAAGTCGAACTTGAAACTGTGACAGATTTGAAATCGGACCAAAACCCCTATTTCGAGAGTTCAAACCGAAAAACTTACAACTAGACTTTTAATTCTAACACATTAATCTAGGTTGTGTAAAAATTTCAGACATTTTCGTCGAGGTTTGCTATTTCAAATCGCATCGAACACAAACTGCTTTGACAAGACATTTTCGAAATCTACCTGTGAACATGTCCGAACTTGATGCGCCTGTTTCTTTATTTTTCTAGCCCGATTTGATCTTTGCAATCTAAATGAAAGTTGTAGATAATCATGTCTATTATGTGCATATAAAAGTTCAGAATTTTTGGAGCCCATTTGATATGTCAAAAAGTCGATTTTCTAAACTGTGTCAAATCTGCCACTGGGCAGTGAACTATTTTTGTATTAAACTCGATTTTTGACATGATTCCTCAACTTATTTCGAAATTGTTAAAACATGAAAGTTGTTCGTTAGGGTGTTTTTGATAAACTGTGAAAATTTCAGATTTTTCGGACTTGAAATGAATTTTTAAATTAAAAAGGCGTAAACTGTGACGCCAAACGATTTTTAAATCGAGAAAATTTTGAAATTTCGAAACAAACGGTCAAAGACTTGAAATACGATACATCTATACTTTTGAAAAACCCCGATACATTAAATCTAAACGATATATGAGATACTTGGCTATGTAGGGGGTGAGTGCTCGATAGAGTGCCCCTCTAGCTTTTCGCATCGTGCCTAGACGGACGAGTGTGACCTATGTAGGGGGTGAGTGCTCGATGGAGTGCCCCTCTAGCTTTTCGCTTCGTGCCAAAACGGCCGAGAGTGACCGACGTAGGGGGGAAATGCTCAATAGAACGCCCCCTAGCTTTTCGCTTCGTGCCAAAACGGCCGAGGGTGAATGTTATGAGAAATTGTGCCAAAACGGCCAATGAAAACTAGCCTACACTCTCGTGTGTACCCGTATGGGTTACACGAGGCTCCGGAGTGTTACTAGGTATGGCGGATACGGCTGCGGCCGCCGGACTACTGGCTAAACAAAACTTACTAAATTGGTTGCGGTCGCCGGGCGACCGGCTACACAAGAAACTTACGAAACGGCTGTGGCCGCCGGATGACCGGCTACACTGAATATTGAGAAATGGTTACGTAACGGGGAAATAAAAGATTTAATATTTTTAAGTATTTATTTATTCATCCACGTCTTTAAATTACGCATTTAAATTATGTCTTTAAATTTTCATATCTTATTAAATTGTTATTATGGATTAATGCATGTTCAAGTATACAATTAAATTATTTACCTTAAAATTTGTAAATGGAATATTTTTGTATGCATGCCTAGGAGTAAAAATTTAATTATTTAATTAAACCCCTTTACATGTGTGTTAAATTATGATTTTGTGGAAATCTTTGTCTTTAAATTATGTAATATTTATCAGATGAATAAAATTTAAATCATGTCTTGTATGCACATGTTTCATTAAATTTAATTAAAGACTTTGAAACCCCTCGATCATAGTAGGTGTTAACTTACTCAGCACGTTTTTGCTGACCAAACCATATTTTTTCCTTTTTCCTTCAGAGTTGAGGATTACGCATCATCATATGCATACACGGGAACATTCAGGGAAAAACTCTATTTTAAATTCCTGCATTTAATTACGACTTGCAATGAACGGGCCTGTTTAACCCCGTGTTTTGGCCATGTCGGCCCTATACTTAAATTCCGATGCATTATACATATGTAAATATTACTTTCCGCTGCAACTTTGATATTAGGATTTTAAGTTATATTGAAATGGGCTGTTTGAATGTTTTAAATTCTGAAAAACCATAGCCTTGCATCTCTTTAGCAAGCTCGGAGAAACCGTGTCTTGCTAGGGAGGTGTGGCGGTGACATCCCGGCCTGGGTTATCAAATCCGGGGTGTTACAAAGTGGTATCAGAGCCGGACTATTTTTAAAACTAGTATTATTATTTTTAAACTATTACGAGTATTATTTTAAACTAGTATTATATTTAAAAATCCGTTATTATTTTTAAACTAACATTTTTTAGCCCAAATTTTTTTTTCTAAGCCCTAACTTTTAGCCCCAATTTATTATTTTAAATCCCAAACCTTTGAGCCCAAAATTTATTTTTCCCAGCCCAAATCTTTAGCCCAATATTTAATTACTATGTTGGCCCAATTATTTTGGCCCAATAACCTTGTTTTTACTTAAAGCCCAAATAATTTATTTCCTTTCGGCCCAATATAGTGGCCAAAACCTTTATCCTTACTTTACGCTATCCATGGAATAAATTTATATTTAAAACCCATGGATAAATAAATGCATGCATTAAATTTTTATTGGGGGGATTACATATGCATGTGCATACATAAATATCTGTACTAACCTCTTATGTGAATCATGTGTGATACCTAAACTTCTCTACTCCAGTGTTCGACATGACCTTGAGACTTGACTTAGAAGCGTTAACTTGAGACTAACTTTGCCTTACTCCTAGATCTTGATCACTTAGAAACTCACCTTCGCGTGCTTAATAACAGAAAATGGCACCTAGGAGAAAGGCCGAGGAAAGTAAGTCCAAACGGGCACTGACACGACCTCCCAAGCGCACCTACCAACAATGAGATTCCTCCGAACATAGGAGATCGAGCGCCTCATCTTCCCAACAACATTGATGAACGTTTAAGGATGGTAGAAGAAGTACTCGTAGTATTTAGGAAACGCCGAGGTGCATAGGGCACAAGCGGCAATACCTCCGCCAGTAGCTCGAAACAACTATCTAGCTTTGGAGAATCCTATCAACCACCACACTATGATGGGGAGGAAGATCCCGCCAAACTAGAGGAGTGGATCCGTACGTTCGATAAACTTCTTAAACGCTATCAAATGCCCTAATGATGAAAGGATACATGTAGCGACTTACTACTTAGGAGATGAAGCCTATGAGTGGTGGCAAAACCTCCAGAGGAAATTAGTGAAGATGAGAAAAGCCTACACTTGGGAAGAGATTTAAGGAAGCTTGAGGGAGAGGTTCTACCCATTAAGCACCAAAAGCGATGAAGTACGTGGAATTCATTAACCTAAGGCAAGGCGCACAGACAGTGCAAGAGTACTACACCAAATTCAAGGAGCTAGTACGATTTGCTACGAGGCTGTAGTACCAACTGACTCCGACAAGGGCTCAGAAATTTGAGATGGGGTTAAACCTGGCATTAGGGAAGTAATCACGGGGGTACAACCTACTCTGACCCACAAGCTGTTTATGATCGTGCGGTAGCGGTTGCACGAGTTCAGGGACTGAAGCGGAAGGCGATAGATGGAATCTAGGCAAGGTCCCAAGCACAAGACCAAGAGAGGTAAGGACCGCAGAGCTGATAAAGACTCGGATAGGAAACAACCTTCCGCCAAGGCCCAAATGGACCAGCCCTAGGCGACGATGGAGGCAATAATAGAAGAATTTTTCACCCGTAAAGGCTACGTGCCCCGATGCCTAAGCTGTAACCAACCTCATCTGGTGAGGGGATGCCCTCACCCGGACATATGCTTCCGATGTGGTCGACGTGGACATCGGATGAAAGAATGTCGAATCCAGATTAAAAATATAACCAAAAGAGATGATCTGGTCGCTGGACCTAACTAGGCCACAAATAACCAAGGGGCACTCATGGGACGTTAAAAGTGGTAAAAGAAGCGGACATACATGTGCTAGGCGACGATACTCGAACCTTCGTGGGAATAATGTGCAGGCAGTTATGGGAACATAACTGCTAATCTTAAGGGGGAGAGGATGTAATAACCCCGTAATAATGCATAAGCATTTATTTTTGAAACCCGAATATTTTGTATCCCGAATAAACAAATTCAAAATTTGTTTTGAACTACGTCATGGCTTGATCCCTTCACAGGGTACGTAGGCAACTCGAAAATTTCAATTCTGGTTTCAGTCAAACAATAATCAAACAACAAACAATCAACAATCGAACAATAATTCAATAACACAATATCGCAAAATAATAAAATAAACAAAAGGACCCTAACTCTTAGCGCGAGAAAAGCCGAAACACAACTTCGAGGACGAAGTAGATTCTTAAGGGGGGTAGAACTATAATACCCCAGATTTTTATCAACGTCTAAAGGAATAAAATTTATTCCGATCAATGTCGAAATATCTCCGAGAAGAAGAAAATAATTTATCACAATAAATTATTGCTCGGAAATGAAACGCCCGATAGATTCAAAATTCCAAAATGGATAAAAGAGGGAAAAGAAGCCGAAGACATTCCAGTGAAATGAGTCAAAATAATTGGAATTAATTCAAGAAGGAAAATAATTCTATTCCAAGAACCCGTGAAGTCGGAAGAAATTTAATTACACAAGTTATTGCACGGGAGTCAAAAGACGACGAATTGGAAGCCAACGAACCCAAGACGACGGACTTAAGAATCAAACATGAAATTCATTTGAGTCGAGATAAATTTAAGATA